>JAOVYU010045369.1:0-10596 GCA_025674565.1 Synodontis membranacea
AGGTGCAAGTTCCCTTGTTTTGGCCTTTCTGGTTTATAATTACTTTGTTTTTATTTATTTGTTAGTACTTTTGCTATGTATATTTTATTTAAATTTAATGTATAAAAAAGATAAGTAATAAAGGCAATATTTTGTATTGGAGTTTTCAGAGATTTTCTATTTTAATGTAAATATAGCCTATATATCGGTTCCAAATATCGGCTATCAGTAATCATTAGCTAGCAATAATTGGTATTGGTATCGGCCCTGAAAAATCAATATCGGTTGATTCCTTGTTCAGACTCACCTTGGACTTTCGTGCAGCACTGCCACCTCCCTCAGTTGAGCTTCTAGTGGACTTGGCTTTACTTTTTTTTTGCCGTGAGTGTGTCATGCAATTGCCATTTACTTAATTTTTTGCAATTTTTAGGTAGGATCTGTGCCATTTTCTAAGGCTTTGTGCCAATTCTAGAGGTACTATGCCTGTGGATGAGGTTTTG
Source organism: Synodontis membranacea (assembly GCA_025674565.1). NCBI lineage: Eukaryota > Metazoa > Chordata > Actinopteri > Siluriformes > Mochokidae > Synodontis > Synodontis membranacea. The sequence continues at coordinate 480 of JAOVYU010045369.1, forward strand.
TGGGGATGCTTTTCCCTGTATTTGGATAACCTTAAACAGAATTTTAGTGGTTGATGGTAACTCCTTAAAATTGTGGATACTTAAGTACCATTTGGGGCATCTTACAGAGTTGATTTCATTAATTATTTTGAAGATATAAACATTCCTGTTAAAAAAAAAACCCAACCTTTTTTTGTTTTGGTTTTTTGGGAACTTTTTACTGAATTCACTGGCTCCAGTACATTAGGTAAAAACATGCATTCCATGTGACTTTTACAATGTCTTGTGGACTACTCTTCGTGAACTATTGCCTGATAAGGATATATTGTCTCACTTGGCTTTGCTGTGTGGATTTTGAGCCCTTTCTTTTCTCTAGGATTATTTCCACTTGGGGGCATGAGTGTTGCTAATGCACCCCATGCGTCTCTTCCTGAACGCTGCGGCAGTGATCCTAGAGGGTGTCACAACTTCTTGCAGGCATGCAGGGAAGATCTACACTCCGACATCCAGACAGATGTCATGATACCCACATGGGTTTGGACAACCTACCACCCTGGATAACCACCTCTGCGACAAGCACCAGAAACACACTCTCTTCTTCCTCATTCCTGGACCATCACCATCGCTGCCCATACCAGAGAAGAACCCATCCTGGAGCATATGCAGGGATGTCTTGTCTGTCCAACAAGCTGTGTTGGAAACATCTGCAGGCAAGGGCCTGCCTGTACTGTGGCCAGACCGATCATTGGAGGCTTCAGTGTTTCCACCTCCCTACTCCCACCCTGCCACGTGATCAGGTGGACTCTTTTAATCTGTTGAATCAGTTTGTCGTTTCTGTTGCAATTTCTGTAAATAATTTAGATTTTTTTGTTTCTGTCCTAATAGATTCCAGGTCGGCTGGGAATTTTGTGTCACAGTCCTTGTCCCTCATTACTCACCCCTTAGGCAAACTTGTCATGGTCCATTCCCTCAATGGCCACCCCATTGGGGATACCCCTCTTCACACCATAACTGCATCTCCTCATTGTCCTGCCTCAGTCCTCTCATCAGATTGCATGATCATTATGCAGAGTTACCTCTACCCAGAATGTAATGCAAACTGACATAGTTGCATTGACATGCATTTCTCTATGGAAAGGGTGGTACCTTGTGACCATGACTGTGAAGCTTATTAAATGTATGATCCCTTCTTTTACAACCTTGTTTTCAAGGAGTTTAGGAAGTGGATTCCATTGCTGAGTACAGCTGTTGTTTCTTCCCACACTTCTTAATCCATGGTAATTATAGTATTTAACTTATTACTATTTTTGCCAAGGCTAATTATGTCACATTAACAGACATGTGGTGGTTTTGCTGAGTAACTAGTCTTATAAATCAATAAGTCCCTAAATTCTGTGTGAATTATTAAAATTTATCCAAACACTCTTTTTAGGGCAAGACAGTGATGGATCAAACCCAGGATCAAATTAATAAAAAAAAACAGTACATTTTTTGTAATTTCTCTTTGCTAAGTAGGGACTCAGATCATTTAGGCTTGAAGATATTTTTGTGTCAGCACCAACCCTTTGGTTTGCAAACAGCACCGTTTTTGTTGTTCTGATTATAATTTATGGTCCTTACAAGGAGCCCCCTTTGATTTCATCATGCTTAGCTAGTATAGACTGGCTGGTGTTGACTGAGATAATGAAATTTTCATTACATTTATTGACATCACTGCACAGACTTTGGACAACAAGACATTCATGAACAAGTGTCAACTCCCTATTGTCATTTGTGCAACACACTTTAGGCTCTTGTAGGCATTTCTACTGTAACCAATTAAAAATCCACTGTGTATTATTTAGTTGATTGCAGCTAACTGAATGCCCCTCCCTTACCCTTCTGTTTCCATGCGTGTATTAGAAAATATGGTGGCCACCAGGTGCCCATAGAATACTTCCAAGTGCTTACATTCATGCTCTCCTGCTTTCTCTTGTGATAAATAATAAGTATGATCCTCAATGTTTCTTAATTTGGGTTCTCAATCTTGTAAGCCTGCACAACAAAAACTGGTTCCTCTTCTTTCTTCTGCTGAAATGCAGAAGGTGCTCTCAAGAGGTTTTTCTAGACTGAATTCTGTACGGAATTTAACATAATAGATTCTGATCACATGATGTTGTGCTTGTTACTGGCCATTTGCCGTATTGGAGGTACAGTTCACATAATCACAATAGATGTACCTTATATACAGTACATGAATGATTGGTTATATAAATATCCAAAGTTTCATATTCTATTTAAAAGTCACTTGAAGACTGTTGGAATCCATTTAAACCCGTTTAAACACCAAAAGTAGTGTGGCTAACATAGGAACGTGAGCTATGGGATGGTGTTTTATGCTATCTAACTTTCCATAATTAATTGTTTCCCTAAATTAGAATTAAAACTCTTGTCAACTGCTCAGTATGAATGGTTTTACTGCAGTATTGTTATAAGAAACCTTCAGGCTATGCAATAATTCTGCATTATTACTTGAGCTTAATTTTAGCAGTAACAGTTACCTGTATAATGCTGAAATTGTTTGCAACTGGAATTTCTGCAACAAGTCCTTCAGGACCTTGACCAAACTCCAGCATTATGCTGATAGTATTCCTCATAATGCCTCACAGTCTATGGAAATAATGATTTTTCCATGCATGTATTAGAATATATGGTGGAAACCAGGTGTTCAAAGCATACTTCGAAGTTCTATTATTTATATTCTTCTATATTACTTCTTCTGTGTTTCCACGGCAATGAGTTAAGCAAGCAGCAGGTGCGGCTGCAGAGTCAGTTTGGTAGAAAAAAAAGCAAAATTTGTTCACTGTGTTGCAGTGGCAGAAACAGGCAGCACTAACCAAGAAGTGGGAATTGCGATAGTCTAATTTAATTGGTAAAGCAGATAAGAAGGATCGGCAGGATTCTCATAAAAGCCACACTGCTGCACCTATTGCTAGTCCCTTTTAAGGCTTTTGTTGCACAACTGTCACCACCTGTCAAAAACACAAAACCACAAATTTTGATGCAGCAGCATAACATGTCTACATATCTCCCCCCTCTTCCATCACTAAAGTTAAAATTCTTAAGTTTGTTTAGTGAATAAATTTGTTCAGTTGCAGAGTTTGCCTAGATATACAGCTTTATCATGCAGCAAACACTGCTAGTGCAATGAAATGCTAGAAATCTGCAGATAAACATGAATGAACTGTGTTGGAGATAAACGACACTTACTCAAAAATGATGAACTGAATCAAAAAATATCTTAAAAAAATATTTATTCTTGGCTCATAAGCAAAGCAGGTACAAACATTGGCTGATCTTCCCACAAACACAGAACAAAGAGAAGACCCCGAAAAAACAAATAAATCATCTTAAATATCGTTATAATAACGCTATCTGACATTGCATAACTCCTCCCATAATGTTATCTCATTTGCTGGGAGTACTTCCTGGGCTGTCCCATAGGAGGCTTCCATCTGACTTTCAGCTTTGTGACCATCAACCGCTAAGTGTCTCTTGATATCAACAGAATTACAGGTCAATGACCTGTCAATGTTTTCAACACGTATGATGTACGTGTCTATGTGTGTGTGTGCTCAATCACTATGTGTCTATGTGTGTGTGCTCAATCACTATGTGTGTGTGTGCTATGCAACTTTGGACAAACATGGTGTGCTTTTGACATACAAGTTTTGGCCCTTTTTTGGTTATAATAGGAAAGCATCGGTCATGCCTCCAATACATACTTCAATACATATTGTTTTACCTGAGGATTACTATTTATTTATAAAATAAATACATGCTTGTAATCGGTCATCATCTTGTCAACATCAACCTGTTGGTGTCAATAACAGGAAATCTAACTAGACAGTGTCAGACATATAATCCAGACATATAATCAAAAATAACTCTGACATTTACGCTTAGTACATCAATATACATCTAGTACGTCAATTGCGGTTTTAACAGGTGCATTTTGGAAGATCTCCAGAAATTTAAATACATGTGGTGACACAGGCTGCAACAACTAATTCACCCTCTTGGTACTATCACATTTCTTCCACCTCATTTCTGGTTGCTCCTTCTACAGACAAATGTCATAATCATGAAATGTGTGGACTAAAACTCTATCATCAAAAAATGATAGAATGGCATGAGGCTCAACTTACTTGTATTAACCCCTGGCCTCTTATGTGGCCTCTGTGTTTTACATTAGCATGTGTTCAGCTTGACTGCAGGATTTTTTTATACCATAATGTGCAAAACATAATGTGTTTGTGATCATTATACCTGGATGCAATTATTTTTCTTTAAGTGGAGCTATGTTATCTAGTGTATAGCAAAATGCCCAATCAAGTTCTGTGAGGTCAAAGCTGAACATTCTGATAGATATCTGATTGATAAAACTCTGTGCATGAGCTGACATGAACGTTTGTTTGCCACAATAGCATGGCAAAGTGCATATATTATAATTAAGACACATTTTAAAAGAGATGAGATATTGATTTGAGATCATTTCATATTGTGGAAGGCTGACTATATATTCGGTACTTAATCTGCAAGTTAGAACAAGTTCAAGGGTGTGATCAAGTGGGTTCTATTACATTCTCTTTAACTCCTACTGAATCCAGAGTGGTCACGAACACTGTTCTCCATTGATATTCTGGGTTATTAAAATCAATATTAAATATTATCTTTTGACTTTGGTAACATTTTACAATATTGTGTTGTAACGCATTGGCAACCATAAAGGAACAAATAAGCAGTAATTCATTAACACTTCAACAATTAACTTCTCCCATTAACTACTTAATTATCTATTCACCCCCCCCCCCCCCCCCCCCCCCATCAACAATATTTGTGCCGGTCACCCCCCCGTCAACAATATTTGCACCGATCACCCCCCCCATCAACAATATTTGCGCCGATCACCCCCTGTCTGCTCCAGGGGGGAGGGGGAGAGACTACTTTATACTTTTGTATTTTAAGTATGTTTTGGAGCCTGTACTTTTTACTTTTACGTGAGTAAAACGTTGAGTCAATACTTCAACTTTTACTAGAGAATTTTTAAACCAAGGTATCTAAACTTTTACTTGAGTAAAGAATGTGTGTACTATTGACACCTCTGGTAAAATGTTCATTCATGGTTTGTGGATACATAAACACCATACCTTTATTTGAAAAAGCAAACCAGGTGTGTTGCCACTTATGTTTCTGAAGTATTTGTTAGTTTAATGTCACAACTGACCTGCTGTGGAGTTACTGTGTTTCTGGGACTAGAGCTATGGAAGCATCCTTATCTTTTGATTTGCCTTTGCCTTTCTCAGCTGATTTCTTATTATCTCTGTGGTTAAGTAGAAGTTTGATAAATATTTCAGTCTTTAATTTTTCACAAAAATATATAATAAATACTATTTACTCACATTAAGAAGACATGAAATTTAATATGTCTGTGGTGTTGTTCAAAATTGAAGTACAAACTGGACCTGACTATGGAAATGAGGTTTAGGGTGTATGTAAAACTATATAATTTAATATGTGTAGATGTTTTTAATACATATTTTATATCATATTAAAATGCAATCCATGCCATTTCAAACAAAACAAATGTTTACAAATTCTAGTTTCAAAAATTACATTTTTCTTTAGCTTTCTAAACAAAACTTTCTTTAGAGGATGACAAAAACAAAGCAATTACTTTGTCATTCTTGGTGAAATACTGCAGTGTTCTAGATTTCTACTGGGGTATACAGGGATAATTACTCAGTTGTTGGAATTTAATATTAACTATGCAGTAATTACTGAGTCTTATTACAATTACCAATAACAATTATTGAATCTTACTAATCACATCAACATTTAATCCCAGCAGCTAAACCTTAACTTCCTCTTGGAGGTCTAATACCTAATCTCATTGCACTCTACTGTATATCACAAATAAAGGCTTATTCTTCCTTTTTTCCTTCTAGATACTGCATTTCATTGGCTTTGGACATGTACTATACACAATGACAATGAGGCTAAATCTAATCTTCTTCTTCTAATTTACCTTACATAATTTACTTTTAAGTAACAATTAAGAAGCTTAGTTAGTTAGAGCTTACAAACATACAAACTAAAACAGTAAGGCGGAGAAATCCTCAGCAGAGTGACTGACACACACATGAGCAAAGAATGAGGGAGACAAACATGAGGAGAGTTCGTGTCAGGCTGGTTAAGTAAGGAGAAATAAACAAGACACAGGTGAAATAAATGAAGGAGGGATGTTTTCGGAACGGAGGGTGAAACAAGGGACGGAGCAGGAAATGAAGACTAGGTAGGCAGAATGAGAGAGACAGTGGTTATGTGGGCTATGTGAAGATGAGACAATGTGAGTGCAAAACAACAGGGCTCGCATTGTACACAACAACGCTCTAAAACCTGTAGACAGGGGCACCCTCGATTTCCAAAGCCTCAGGGGGGTTCCCTGCCACGTCACACTTGTGAAGAGGACCTGGTGTAATCAGCCTGAGGAGAGAGACATGAAACACAGGATAAATATGCATATGGGTTGGCAGCTGTAACTTAAAAGACACAGGGTTGACTTGGGACAAGACAAGTAATGGACCAATAATGCAGGGAGATAACTTGGGACAGGGAAGGTTTAGTTGGAGATCCCAGGTGGATAGCCAAACTCTGTCACCTTCCTTAATAGGATGGCCCTCCCTTCTACAATGGTTGGCCTGTTTTTGGAATCTGCAAACTGCTCATTGAATGGACATGTGGGCTCCTTCCCATACCCGCTCCTCCCTTTGAAACCACTTGTCCACCCCTCGTGCCTCCGAGGTTTTCCTTTCCAATGGGTAGAGTGGGAGCACACACTCAAAAGGGGTCAATCCAGTGCTGGAGTGGCACAGGGAGTTCTAGGCATACTCGGCCCACCAGAGAAAGTCCACCCAGTCATGCTGCCAGGCCTGACAGTACGCCCTGAGGGACCTGCCGAGTTCTTGGATGGTCCTTTCCACCTGACCGTTGATCTGGGAATGATACCCAGAGGTCAGGCTGACCGTGGCCCCCAGGTGTGTCATAAATACTTTCCAGACTCTGTAGATGAACTGGGGACCACAGTCTGACAGGATTTCCTCAGGAATGCCATAGAACCAGAGCACAAACTGGAACAGCGCTTCGCAACCTGGAGAGCAGAGGGAAGATAACAGAAGGGGATAAACCTGCAACCTTTAGATAACCTGTCAACTACCTATTTGAGGTGGGCAGATCTGTGACAAAGTCCACAGCAATATGGGACCACGGTCTGTCTGGAATCGGGAGGGCATTAATTTCCCTGTGGGTAAAAGTTGTGGCTTTTGGTCATGGCACAAATGGAACAGGACAGTACAGTGGCATGCATGTCTCTTTTTAGCAAGGGCCACCAATATTTACCCAAAATGACCACTTGGGCCCGGGAAACCCCAGGGTGCCCTGTGGCAGGGGTAGTATGGGCCCATTCTATCACCTGCTGCCTGAGCCACTCCGGCACAAAGACCAAACGTGGTGGGCACCCAGGGGGGAGGGAGCAGTCTCCTTGTCTAGTTCCCATGTGATTGTGGAGACCAGCATGGAGGGTGGCAGGATGGGGTCAGGTTCAGAATTGGTCTCTGGGGTGTTAAACAACTTCAAGAGTGCATTTGCCTTGACGTTCCTTTTGCCGGGGCGGTAAGTGATCTTGAAGTCAAACCTTGTGAAAAACAATGCCCAACAGGCCTGATGAGAGTTCAGCCTCCTAGCTTTAAGGTTATGGTGGTCTGTTAACACAATAAAAGTTTGCCTAGCCCCCTCTAATAGGTGGTGCCACTCATCTAATGGAGGACATCATTCATGAACCCTTGAAATACCCCAGAAGCATTGGCCAGGCCAAATGACATAATGTTATATTGGTATTGTCTGGAGGCGGTACTGAAAGCCATTTTTCACTTGTCGCCTGCTCGAATATGCACCAGGTTATACGTGCCCCAGAGGTCGAGCTTGGTCAACCAGGTCGACCACTGGAGACGCTAGATGGTGGCAGAAATCAGCAGAAGTGGGTGGGTATACTTACTGTGATGTCATTGAGCCCTTGGTAGTTGATGCAAAGGCAGAGCCTGCCATCTTTTGTTTGATGAAAAAGAAACTGCCAGAGGCAGGGGACCATGACCAACTAATAAAACCCTGCCGTAGGGTCTTGACCATGTATTCCTCCATTGCCCTATTTTCTGGTTCCGACAGTGGATAAATACATGACCGAGGAGGTGTAGCGCCCGGCAGGAGGTCAATCATGCAATCCCAGGGCTAATGAGGAGGGAGGCAGGTAGCACTAGTGACTGAAAAGCTCTAAGAGGTCGGCATATTGTGGTGGAATGTGCTGGGACTAAAGGGGAGGTACATGAGGTACTACAGGAAGGGGACGAGGATGTAATAATGTTGTCAATCCAATTGATCATGGGATTGTGGAGGTGGAGTCAGGAGATCCCAAGAATGATAGGGTGAGTAGATTGGGGTTGCACAAGGAATGAAATCTGTTCTGTGTGTGTGTGGGGGGGGGGGGGGACATAGTGAGTGTGAGGGGAGTGGTGATGGTGTGAGCATGTTCAATGGGGTGGCCATCTAGGCCGGAGAACATGATAGGGTTATCTAGGGGATACAAGAGACTGAGAAACAAAATTGAATTTTGTCAAATCAGTGAATGGAGTAATCAAAGACTAAATTGGTGCCTTGCTGCAGAAGAAGCAGCCAGATGTTGCTATGTAGACTACCCCTGCCCTGGGTGATCAAAGACTGCCTGGAAGTGACTCATGAACATGGCATAAGTCTCCGTAGCTGAGCTGCCACCCCTACAGATGGCCGCAGCCCAGTCCTGGGCCCACCCAGTAAGTTGCTGGATCACCGTCGATATCTTCTGTTGATCACTGAAGCCGGCACACTCCGCAAAGTAAAGGTCACATTCCAACATAAAGTTATGGAACGGCCAATGATCATCATCGTAGTGCTCAGGAAGTGAGGCATGAGCCACACTTACTGGTGGTGATGCCTGTGGTGGCGGGTGGGTGTGGAGGTGCTGGAGCACTTTGCAGAGAGCCTGGCTGAGATCCTGTAGCTGATGATGGTGATCTGTGAGTTGATCGTGATTGAGGGTGCAGAGGAATTATGGCAGAGGAACTCCTGCTGCGTCCATTTGTGTGTGGACGAATGGGGAGGACAGGTAACAAACAAAGGGTAATATTTATTAACTGAACAGAAGAGCAACTGGAAAAAACAACAAAGGAAGCAAAGGAAAGGAAGTGCAGGGTATCCCCGACCGAAGCTGAAAAAACAAAAAGTTCAAGGATAGTCCAAAGTTTCCGCGAATTCTGCTAATCCAGGAATAAATCCAAACCAGGGAGTAATCCAAACAGAACATCATCAAAAGAGGTGAATCAGCAGGGCATAGAACCTGTAAATAAAAAAAACAAAAAAACCAAATGGGGAAAACATAGAAACTGAAACGGTAAGGCAGAGAAGTCCACAGCAGAGTGAATGTCACATACACACAAAGAATGAGGGAGACAAACATGAGGAGAGCTTGGGTCGGATGGTTAAATAAGGAGAAATAAACAAGGCACACATGAAATAAATGAAGGAGGGATGTGTTCGGAATGGAGGACAAAACAGGGGAGGGAGCAGGAAGTAAAGACTAGGTAGGCGGAACAATTTATTTTGGATTTTGTAAAAAGCACAGTGACAAAAAACAGAAAATATATCAAAGTCAAAAAATCATAAATATAAAATTAAATAAAAATAAAATATACAATTTCGTACTAAGAAAAATGACACTTACACAACAAAGAACAATTGCACTTGCACACTCACTTTTGACACTGACTGCAGGCAGACCTTTTATAGGTTTTACTATATTGAGAATGATTAATATTGTATCACAAATGAAATAGAAAATAAATTCTCAGCTTAAGCTGCTCAATATCACAACCTGTTTTAATGCATGTAATTAAAACATATTTTAATGTAGCATTTGACCCTGATATGTTTGTTTTTAAGTAATTTCTGGTCATGCAATCAGAATCACTTATCTTCGGATCATTAACAGATCTCAGAGAGAGAGAGAGAGAGA
>JAOVYU010045387.1:0-10596 GCA_025674565.1 Synodontis membranacea
TGATGAATAAAAACACATTTTGATGGCAAAAGATTTTTTTGGGGGTCAAAATGACCCCAGGACAACACGAGGGTTAAAATGAAAAGCTCCTTTAAATCAAATTTCTGTGTTTATCTTTTTTATGAGCTCATATGGAGCATCGACTCCGACTGTTCCCTAAATCTATAAGTCTTTAACACTGTTATAAAGATGTAACATCTTTTTTTTTAGTGTACCATGTGTACCAAAATGTACCAAAGTCTCACTATATACAAATGATTGCACCTCAGGAGATCCATCTGTCAAACTCGTGAAGTTTGCGGATGACATGACAGTCATCGGCCTTATCAAGGACAGTGACGAGTCAGCATACAGGCAGGAAATCACGCAACTGGTCCTTTGGTGCAATCATAACAACCTGGAGCTGAATACGCTCCAAACTATGGAGATGACAGTGGACTTTAGGAGAAGCCCCCCAACACTGCCCCCTCACCATACTCAACAACACTGTGTCTGCTGTGGAATCCTTCAGGTTCCTGGGAGTTACAATCTCACAGGACCTGAAGTGGACATCCAACATCAGACAATTATCAAAAAAGTCCAGCAAAGGATGTACTTCCTGCATTAGCTCTGGACGTTTAACCTGCCTCAAGAGCTGTTGACACAGTTTTACTTTGCAATAATCCAGTCTGTTCTCTGCACGTCAATCACAGTCTGGTTTGGTTCAGCCACTGAAAAGGACAGGAACAGACTACAGCGGACAATCAGAACAGCTGAAAAAATCATTGCATCATCACATTCCCGTTTGTTGTTGTCTTGTTTGCTGTATGTCTAGGTACACAAAGAGCAATGGTCCGGAGTCCAATTCCTTGTATGTGTACAGTAAATATACTTGGCCAATAAAAATTCAATTCAATTCAGTGACACACTTAATACAGTTTTCTATCTCTTTCCTGATTGGTATATTTTGGTTATGGTTATCTCTAAAATGTAGAAATAAAAAAGTTTATTTAGGACACTTTCACCTCAACCTGTAAAATAATTAACAAAAGACTCATTTGAATTTTTGAGTCATTTGTAATATTTAAGGTGAAATCTGATTCAGTATTACAATAATTATATATTTTCACGCACATTAAAGATTTCACACACCTTCATTTCCCAGACTAGACTAAATATGTTTATATCAGATTATCTCTGTAGTGTGTCTCCAAGTCCCGACAGAGCTTGTGCTCATAGAAATGAATGTGGCACAATCGCCAGAAAACATTAAAATAAAATAAATAAATAAGTAAAATAAATAGTACACACTGTGGTGCTACTGATTTTCCAAATAAGTTTAATTCTTGGTTAGTTCTCAATAATAATTTTTAAAGCTTAATTAATATAACATGATTACTTGTCTTTAAAACTTAAAGGTCCACTATGTAGGATGCAAACAACTGAATCCAAATTCCCCCTATTCTCCATACTGGGCTACTGTAGCGGGGCAACATGGCGCCTCCGTAGAGGTGGACCCACGGGGGTCAGGGTGCAGGGGGCCAGGGTGTGGTATGGATATAGCATATATAGGATCAGCATATATTTGAAAATGAGCGAGGTTTCATACAGAGAAGTACCAAATGGTTGAGTCTACGTCATCACTGGCTTTGCAATTTTCAGGATGATTGAAGTCAGTCGATGGTGTGTTGAACCATTTTCAACCCATAAAATGCGGATTTTATAAAAAATGTTGTCAATATTAACTCCAGTGTTGATGTGTTTCAACACAGTATGGTCATGTTATTTACCTTTTATCTCATAAACCGTGTAGCAAATGTGCAAATCCTCTGTAAATGATAAGTGGTATTAATGAATGAACGAATGAACACAACCAGGAGTATGAACAGGATCATCAGCATTACTAACAGTATGGCAATAGTACGTTGTAGCTGCTCGATGATGTTCTGCTGAACCTGAATTTGGGCTCTCCAGAATCTTTATGTAGTCACTCTGTTCATCTATGAGTTTGTTCAGACTCTAAACCTGTTCGTCAGCTTGATGTCTTTGGTTGTAGTCATAGATGGAATTTCCGATGCTCCAAATAACATACACGGCGTCAGTCACCTCCTTCATGATGGGAGATACCTCAAAGAGCAAGGATAAGCTACTGACTAGAGACATGGACACCAGCTTCCCACACTTTCACCTGAGGAACACAAAACACTGAGATATTCAGGTTCAGTAATCTAAATTTTGTTATTCAGTATTTTAGAAAATTATGTTAAGCTACATCCAACGTACAGTATATTTGCACAGAACCATAATAATGTAACACCATCTACAGCACGATGTTTCCTTTTTTATACATCTGTAAAATACAAGGTAACTTCAATTTATTTTAACTTTATTTAGACAAGAAACGAGAAAGAAAAAAGAAATGCTAGTGAGGGAATGACTGTTTATAGCTAAGTAAGAACAGCACTACATTTTTCTTTTCTAACATTGCACAATATTAAATGGAACTAGATCAAATGTAGTAATATGTTGTATTATTCTTTGAAAGACAAGAATAAAGGCCTGTCTATTTTCGAGTTGGTTCATATTGGTGAAAACTCATGAAATTTGGCACAAACATCGATTCTTGTAACACTTACTCATTGACCAAGGCTTGGCCCCGAGTGTGGCCTGTACACTCAATAGCGCCACCATATGATATTGAGTCTTGTGCCCAGCATATAGATTCATGTTCATGTACCAAGAATGATAGGCGCATGGGGCTCATCAAAATGAACAAATTTGTAGATTGTATTAATGCTGCCAAGCAGGAAGTGAGGAATTTTGGATTTAGTGCATTTTAACATACTCCTCCAGGACTGTTCATCAGATTCATGTGAGATTTTGTACACATGATGTCGAGACGTTGCTGATGTTAAATCATAAGGCCTTGTTCACACGGGCGTTAAAATCAAGCGTTGTTCTGGCGTTTGTAGCGTCCGGTGAGCGCGGATGAAACGCCGAGGGTTTTCTACACATAGGAATTAATGAGTGTGTTCACACGGGCTTCCGTGACGTGCGTTTGACCGGCTTCGCGTTTATACGGCGTCAAAAAAACGTTGCATGCAGCTTTTTCTTGCCGTCAGAATCCCAATGAATGCATGGAAAACGCTGTTAGTGCGTTCATTTTACGCTTTGGAGGACAGAATATATCCCATGATCCTACATGCTATACATAGGGAAATGCGGAAAAAAAGTAGGGTTAGGGCTTTCATAACCAGTGCTCGACACTGCCCCCACAGGTGAACACACAAACTACAATTTGTGCTGCAGGCTGGCATTAGACATTAGAGGCAAACGAACGCCAGTGTAGAAGTCAATCGAGCGCCACTACAAAACGCAACATAAACGTCTAGGACGTTCAGAGTGCGTTCGTTTATCCAAAAATTTAACGCCCGTGTGAACAAGGCCTAAAAGTTAGATATCATGCTCAGTGATCAAAAGATACGGAAATGATCCCAACAAGAAGAGATGGAGAAGGAAGTTACACAGTAGTAAGTGATTTTATTTGTAGAAGGTTACAGTACCGGTGGTTTCCTGCTCCTCATGTGTATATAGATCAGTGTACACAGGATCACCAGCAGTGTGATCAGCAGGCCCATAACACACTGCTGGTTGAAGATGATGCTCTCCATAGCCTGACGATGTTCCTTCTCTGCTTTCTGTTTTTTGGTGTAGTCATACACGGTTGACACGGAGTTCAAAACAAACATGAAAATGTCCCAGATGCCCGTCATAATGTAGAGAAATCAGCAAGAGCAAGTACGTCCAAACCACAGGGACACGATCACTGACCTTACACACACACACACACACACACACACACACACTTGTAAGTTACCTGAAGAGCACAAGCAGTGAGACATTCAGATACAGAAAGCTCATTTTTAATTACAAAACAACGTAATTAAATGATGTTAACGTGTCTAGAGAAACAGCTCATTCACAGGGACGTGTACGGCAGACGCTCCACATAACTGGATTTTATAAATGGTCATTTAATAAATGATGTTTTTTGTAATGGATTATTTATGGAGTCTCCTGTAACTGTAATTTTCTATTACATTAAACATAATGAGAAATGGACAAAAATTGTGACTTTATTCTTTCATTTAAAAAAAAAAAATGGGGACAAAATGAATCAAGTGACATCATTTCAGTGTTAATAAATTAGGGTAGAGTATCTTTAAAACCAGTATGCTAAGTGCAGTATGTGCACACACACACACACACACACACACACACACACACGCACACACACTGAACAAACACTTAAGATTTCAGACCAATCCCTATGAAAAACCAGCTTCATCTCATCTAAACAGAAGCAACGTCTCGCTTATTCAACAACGTCTCAGTTTTCAGTGTTCAGATTCAAACCAGTGCTGCTAGATTCTCCCTGATGTTTTGTTGAGCTCAGACCCAGAAATAGCTATACAAGATGTGGCTATTAAATAATGAGACTGATATTTAAATTTTAATGAAGAAAATTTACATTTCAGTTTCTTTCCTATTCAATATATTCCTCTTCTGTAACTCCACACCACTGCATTCTGCTCTTCCACTGATCAAAGCAGTGCAGTAGCTCTTCTTCTGTTAGTAGTCTCACAAGCTCCATTGTTTTCTTCTTCACTTCTGGAACAGACTTGAAACGAGTTCCCTTGAACTTGATTTTAGGGAAAAGAAGAAAGCCGCATGGTTCTAGATCAGGTGAATTGAGGAGTCAAGTACTGTGATGTGTATCTGGGCTCAAACCTGCTTCACTGAGAGCACTGTGTGTTCTGGAGCGTTGTCCTGATGAAGGAGGAAACCATTTTCCCACAGCTGTGGCCTCTTTCTTCTCACCCGTTCTCACAAAGTTCCCAGAATCTTTTTGTAATAGTGCTGGTTCACTGTTACTCCATCAGGAACCCAGTTCTCCATAATTACACCATTAATATTAAAAAAAAACAAACAAACCTATTAACACGGCCTTGAACTTGGACTTTCTTCATTTGGTGACCCGCGTGTTCTCCAGTACAGTGACTGATGATTTATTTCAGGATCGTACTGATCTGGGCTTCTCAGTCTTGTTATTTAATAGCCACATTTCATAAATACTCAAAGCATTTTACACCCTTTACACAGAGTTAGTGCTGCACTTTTACTTCTGATTGAAGAATAGAAAAATATATGTTATACTTGCACAAATCAACGTTTCAAAGACAGCTATGAGCAGCAGTAGCTATTAATGACATTTAATATTGTATACAATTTTATAATAATAAATTATGTAGCATAATATGAAGATAGTACAGTATTATTACTATGTAATTACTAAATTGTTTTTCTATATGGTATAATTTTGCAATATTGTATAATTGATATTATGGAATATATAAAGTCATGTTTGACTTCCTCAACATAGTCTATAATATAATATTTTATTCAATAATTCAAAGTAGTTAAATGAATGACAGGTGAATAAATAGTAACAACGTTGTGTCAAAGTGCATGAAGTCAACAACTGTAGCGTCTACTCAGTGATCATGCCTCACTGACAATCGTGATCAACAGCTTACGTTAATTTAGGGGTGCTGCATAAGTTCTTGGCCTTTTGGGACAAATTTTACAAGCAATTTTGTAAAATATTACATAGCGTTCACCAGTGCAGTGTGTAGGTGTTAATATCTGTGCTCAGACCAGCCTAAAACAAAAACACAGTCTGGGCCAATCATAAACTTTTAAAGCAGTGCACTATGACACTATGTACTATGAGCTTTCTCTATCTTTCTAACTCTCTCCTGATCTTCAACATAAGATTACACTAATCTCTGCAATACTAATCATAAACTAATTTATGATGTGGTTTATTAAAGTCATTAAAATTTCACGTGCTTCAGTTAGAACCCCTTTGTACATTAAAACTTCCGCTGAATAAGAGCTGTTAGTGAAGGCTAAAGTGTTACACACAGCATATGAACAATAAGATTTATGATAGCTATGATATCTACACTAGTAAATATAAATAAAACGTGGGTCATTGACGTGCTGGTGAAGTCCTTGCGTGAATAAAGAGCTCATCATGTGACTCTCCTTAAACACTACTCCTGATCTCACAGAAACAATTCCTGGTGGCATTACTTTCATTTTCATTTGCTCAGAAACAGAACTAACGTGCTGAAAAAATGATTAAACATTAGCCAGGAGTCGGTGCTGTAGCTCACTAGTAGCTATAAAACAGCTGTTCCCTCACCAGCCTCTTTTCTTTCTCATTCTTGATGTTAATAACACTGAAATAAATAAATAAATAAATAAATACATCAATAAAATCACAGCTCGTCATGTTATCAAGAAACCACAGAGTAGTGGTTCCTAAAGATGTCGGAAAAACGTAATTTACAGCTTTATCTCTGACTGTGACGCAGCACTGACACTGGAGACTCCTTCCATAGACTGTAAATAAATGTCCCCTTACTTCAGGAAAACGTCCCCACATCAATATGGATGTTTTTTTAAATCTGTTTATTATTTAGCGGCGCATCTGCTGTACTAGCAATATTATTTCTATGGTTACTATAGAAACAATAAAATATTCGATCAAGTGCATTAATATCCACCTGCACTACTGTCAGAGATGCTGTTATAGAGAAAAATATATCATTTTTGTATATTCTTTTTTAGAATGACAATAAAAAAACACACACAGATACATATGACAGAAGTAAAATAAAATAAAAACCAAAATGAAATGGGGACAGAGCGAGGCAGCCAGGGCTGTACTGACTTTAAAATCGGACTTACTCAGATTAGCAGGCAATAATTCCAAATTAGCAAATTTGTAAAGACCGCACTATAATTAGGTAAAAAAAAAATTCAGCAGGAATGAACCGGTACTGATGAAGTGTGAAAGCTGAAACATCCTTATACAGACACAGGCATGGACTGGGATCAAAGTCAACTCCAACAGCTCTGTAAAAGACGTCTTTACAAATTTCCAGCTTTTCCTTCTCACCGGACACATCTGTAAAAACATCCCAGGAGATGTACAGTAGAAGAATAAAAAGGACAGGAGGATGCTGATGTTAATGTCCTCATGGTGTTGCATTAGCCTGAATCTGACCTCATAATGAGTCCACTGGTGTGTTACTGTAGGTGTTAAGCCTTAAGCCAGGTTACACTTTCAGGATTTCATTACAGATCGAGCATGAGAGGTTTTTCTGATAAAGTTAGTCAATAGTTTTCTTCCAAGAACTTAAAGAATGAGATGATAGAGAAATATTTCATTTAGTAAGTCAGAGTTCTTAAAAGTATCTTTACATCCGTCACGGAGAACAGGACAGACTGACAGTAAAGAAAGCAAACAAATCCAAAACAACAAACACGATGTCAGAGTCAAAAAGCAGGCACTGGGTCGAGTGAGCGGCAAACAGAGTAACACAAGCAAACGCAATCATCAGAGTCAGGTCCAAGAAACAGGCAACAATAACGACACTTAGAACACGACTTACCAAAGTCAGATAGCAGTGAACTGAGCGATTGTTTTGCAAGGTGTGTGTGTGTGTGCGTGTGTGTGCGTGTGTGCTCAGTTCTTATATAGTCACTGAGAAGGTGATCAGTAACAGGTTGGAGTTCATGTCAGTCATGTCAGAAGAGCTCAGTGTGAATGTGTGAAACTTAAAGAATTCCTAAATATTTTCAACAGGATCCCATGCTTTAATTAGATGAAGTAGAATTGTGCCAAGTTTAAGGTTTACAGCGTATGCCCGTGTACACAGGGACTACATGGGGTGATCCTGGAGGCTTCGATTCATCTCCAAGCAAGCCCAGAATCATGATCACACCATCTTCTGATGGACCTCAGGTTTAATCCTCAGTAAAGAAACCTGAGACCGGGTACCGTAAGACTGTTCAGCTTTTGTGCCTTGCTGTGCGGTTCAACTGATCCAGACAAGATAAATTTATAATAAGCACATTTTCTCTTTTAAAGAAATCTAGTGATATCATGAGAAACAAAGTTTAACTGAGAAGAGAAATATTCCAAATCTTAATATATTGCAATCTTCTTTAAAGTAGCTTTAAAATTAGTCTTGTTTATCGTAAAATGTATATTAATGCCTAAATGAATTGTCAGCTTTTAGACTAGTCGCATGCGGAATCTCGCTTGCAGCTTTATTAGCAGGTGTTAATGTAGATTTACACAGATTGACTTTATAGCCCAAGATAACACCGTACTCATTAACAAGGCAGAGTTCGTTAGCGACAGTTTATCCATGGATCAGTGAAGCGAGTCTTCATCAGAATACAACCAGGTGCAGTTTCTGTGCTTATCAGTGAGACCTGAAACCTGCCGGTCCTCCTGAGTTTATTATGCAGTACATTCTCCAAGTGCATGCCTAAAGCTTCTGTAAAAAAAAATAAATAAATGTTTACAGGTTAAAGGAACTGTACTGTATGTGCATTCTACTTTTCTGTGTTTAAGATTCAATGTTAAAAGCAGTGGGGTTTGGTCAAGGTGGAAAGGTCTGCTAGCAATAGCAAAATGAAAAGCATTTAACATTAATGGTGCAGCTACTGCGTGTCTCGTATTAACACAGGGACGTCTGCAAGTACCCCAGCAACGGCGGGAGATTCCAGACTTCAGACTTTAGTCCCTAAAGAGTTAAAGGAGCCTCCAGTACATGCAGCACTTATCCATATTCTCCAATAAACATATATAAGGATTGATAAAAAATAATATTAATACATCTAATGTTTATTTATAGACTCGGGATCTTTACGAAAATGCCGTTATGTATTTAGAGCTTTTGCCTCACTGTTTCAGTCTCAAAGCATTTCAAAGATTTACTCGATCTTTCAGCATCTACACAACGGTTTCTGTCTCGTTCAGTGCAAAAGGTTTTCATTCAGCTTTTGCTAATGACAAGGAGTTGTGTTCAGCTCTGACCAATCAGGATCCAGGATTCTGTGCGCTGTGATAAACATCTGTATATTGGCGTCTTCCCAGCTTTACCTTACGCATGAGTTAAACTCAGTTTTTATACGTAACCAAAAACACTCAATAGAAATTAGAAATTTATTTTTATTACAAATATGTAAAGGTCCATCCAGTGTTACTGATAAAGCCGACATTACGGGTCCATTTAACACTCAGCTGACTCCATGAACACAACTGATAAGTTATTGAGAATAAATTAAAGAAACATTCCATTTTTTACACATTGTCTTGTTAAACAGTCCTTCAGTAAACATTAATAAATGGTAAGGACACTTTGTAACGTACTTCTCAGGTCAGAGTTGTATAAACGTTCCTGAGTCATTAAACCAGACGCTGCAGGTTCAATGTTAGAAAATGTTCAAATCAGAAAACGTTAATGAGGATGAAGCTGTGATTAACACTGGGGCACAGCCTGATATGAAGATCTGAGAAGATGGATAATTCCTAATGAACTTCCATGCTAAATTGGCTTGATGGGACACTGGCGGCCTAAATAAGATGAAGAGTGAATGTAAAACTGAGGAGAACTTAGAACTGAGGAGAATAATAGAAAAAGAGGCAGTGAACTAAGAAGAACACAAAGCTTCAGATGAGGTCTTTCTCCAAGCTTCAGTCTTTTCAGAACTCTTCTGAATGTGTTCATTTACGTTGGGTGGAAACTTCAAGTTCAAAATTTCAGAAGCTCTGAATACCAGAAGTCCAGAATGTCAGAAGTCCTAAATTTCAGAAGTGCACGATTCTTGAAGCGACGGAATTCAGGATTTCTGAAATTCAGAGCTTCTAGAATTGTGAACTTCTAAATTTTGAAATTCATAAGTTCGGAATTTCAGAAGTTTAGAATTACAGGAGACCTGAATTTCAGACGTTCAACATTTCTGATTTTCACACAGAGCTAATTTCACAATTACAAACGTCCAAATTTTTGAAGTTCCAAAGTGAAATGCAGAAAGGACAAACCTGCACACTGAGCTGTCTGGAGGGAAGTCAGTGGAGAGTTCTGTAAATTAGTTTATAACTTTCTAAAACACCTGTGAGTATGAGGGAAGCTGGAGATGCTCAACTTGTAAGAAAAATCACATCATCATCATCATCATCATCCACATTTAAAGTCGTGTTTACACCCAACAGAAACAAAGCATAATGTATAAGCACATACGCTTATAAATATGCAAACTCGGATTGCTCCACCCACTCGCCAGCTTTTATCCCTTTAACATCCCAATAACACATCAAACCCTCAGGCCCCATCCGTAACATCTGTAACATCTGTAACAGCAGTAACCAGAGGTAACAGATCAGTGGAATGCCTTCAAAGGCTTTCATGTCATACTTGCTCATAACATCTTCCCAGCTTCATAAGTTACTCTAGTGTTTCCTCAGCAGTATGTAAGTGACCAGCGCCAGCAGCACGGCGGTCAGCAAACCGATAACGCGCTCGTGCACCGTGATGGCGCTCTCCAGAGTGTGTATGCGCTCCTCCATGGCACTAGTGTGGATGTAGTCATAGATAGAGGCTCCGATGCTCCACACCACCCACACAGCGTCCACCAGCGCCTTCATGGTGGGAGAAACCATCGAGAGAGAGAGAGAGAGAGAGAGAGAGA
>JAOVYU010045512.1:0-10590 GCA_025674565.1 Synodontis membranacea
GGGGGCTCTCCCTTTCGGCTGGGACTTGGCTTGGACTTGGCTGGGATTTGGCTGCCAGCCAGACTGGATGGGAAAATTCGAGTGGCTCCGTCTGTAAGTTATGGTGCCAAGTCTAAACATACACCAATGTAATTGCTGTAACATAAGTCAAGTATATCACTAGATGTCGTTGACATGGCTGCCAGATGGCAGCACCTGTATAGCCTCAGCAATTTGCTGTTTACCAAACCTGGATTATGTAACACCTTACAGAGACTGCTGCTGTGGCGCATTGATTCCTGACATGGTATTTACTTCACTGATTACTGTACAGAAAGTTTTGAGTATTTGGATGACTTTTCCCACTGACGCTGCTGCTGTGTAAGGGTATACAGCAGCTCACCATCTTGTTGCAGCACAGGTGCTAGGCATATCACTTCTGAGAATCGAGCAATATATTTTACATTTCTAGAGTGAGTACTAAACTAGTGAGTATTTTATTCAAGCATGGCATTGAGAGATTGTAAATATCCATTGGACTCTTTTTGTTATATTTGCAATGAGTTTATCAAAACACGTGCAAAAAAACACTCATTGACTACATCTGCAAGAATGAATGCAGCATATAAAGAATACTTTGGTATACTGTCCTGACATCCCTTCTTTGAACGCCCCAGTTCCACATACCTCTGACCTTCCCATTCCAGCACCACCGCACAACATGCAGGTGTCTATGGAAGACACCACCTCAGACAGCGACACTGATGCAGCTGACGTTTTTCACGCTGCTGATGAAAGCACTCCATACTTTCCTAACCAGAATGATCTCAACTTGTGGAACTTGTTAGACAAAACCGTGCAAGTTACAGGTCAGAGAAAATGACATCAAGCATTTTCCATTTTTTTATAACCTTTGCTACTGCCATGATGTGACAGGTCTATTTGATGCAATTGGGATATCATGTAACCCACAGGATTGGCACCTCTTTATCGACAGTTTTTCTCCACAATGGGAATCAGTTATCCAGAATCAGGAATCAGTTATCCATCAGTTACCATCTATCCCGGTGGCTCACTCAGCACAGCTTAAGGAATCAATAGCATCAAACTGCTGCTGCAGGCTTTGAACTATGAACAGTATGGTTGGGAGGTCATTGCTGATTTTAAAATGGTAGCTTTCTTAATGGGTCTTCAGGGTGGTTTCATCAAGTTTCCATGCTACCTTTGTCTTTGGAACAGCAGAGACACCAAAGAACATTACTGTCGTTGAAAATGGCCAGAGAGGAGCAACTTCTCCGTTGGAATTAACAACATCAAATAGGAGCCTCTGGTGGATTATAAGAAGGTTCTTATGGTGCCCTTGCACATCAAGTCGGGGCTAATGAAACAATTTGTCACAGCTCTCAGTAAAGAGTCTGCAGCCATGAAATACCTAGAAGAATTCTTTTCCAAGCTGTCTGAGGCTAAAGTAAAAGCTGGTATCTTTGTTGGACCACAGATAAAGAAAATCATGGAGTGTCTGCAATTTCCCAGCACTCTCATAGAGGTCCAAAAGGCAGCTTGGAGCAGCTTCATCGCAGTAGTACGAGAATTCCTCGGGAAAATCACAAGGCAGAGAATTATGTGGATCTTGTAGAGACACTAGTAAGGAACCATCAGGCTATGGGGTATAGGATGTCGCTAAAGGTTCACATCCTGGATGCTCATCTACAAAATTTTAAGGAGAACATGGGAGCGTACTCAGAGGAACAAGGAGAATGGTTCCACCAAGATCTCAAGGAATTTGAGCATTGATACCAAGGACAATACAATGAGAATATGATTGGGGACTACATCTGGGGTCTTGTTCATGACAGTAACTTAGTTTACAATCATCAGTCTAAAAGGACATGTAATGTTAAAGTTTAATTAAACTATATGGACACAAGTCAGAAGATTTTGTGAAAAATTTTAAGTCTCTTGCAAAGGCTGTTAATGTTATCTAATGTGTGTTCTGAACTATTGATGTCCTGACCACAAAATCAAAGTTATTTTGACATGAAAGTTATCTTCTATAATTTGGATATATAAGCTAACAGGAACTACTAGTTATTTCACAGACACAAAAACTGTTACATGGTGTTATTTTCGGGACCTTTTCTAGTGTGGGACTTTGGACTGTTTTCCTCATGTTATTCCTAAGCGGTGTATATTTCTCTTGAACGGTTTCCTTCTATGGACTAAGTGGATTATTCCCGCCAATATTTCTGTTAAACTGCTTCTCATGCCGTGTAGTCTTTGCCAGCTTCTTGAGTTCATGTTTTCAGTGTGCTTTCGTGATATATCCGTGTTTCTATTTTTTCCCTCTCAGTATTATACCCGTGTTTCTGTTAAATAAAAACTGTTTAAGTTTCATTTCCGCTTTTGACTTTGCTTTATCCTGCATCTCCCCAGATTCTGACACGTCTGTCAGACCACAGTGGGCCCACTCTCTCTCTCATACTCTCTCTCTCTCTCTCTCTCTCTAGAGAGAGAGAGAGAGAGAGAGAGAGAAAGACGCATGACAGAAACCCAGTGATGATACATAATAAAGCACAATTCTTACATTAAGTTGTCCTAATGCAGAAAGTGATCTCTAACAAATAAAAAGTAAAAAAAAAACAAACAAAGAAAACCAGCCTCATCTACCACTGTGATTGCTACTGATAAGCAACTGTATACTATGCTTATTTTTACAGTACACATGAGTGATAAGATTTATTTTGTTGACCATTAAGACAGAAATAGAACTCAACAAAGGAAGACCTCAGGAGAATGACAAGCAACATTCAAAGTGTGTTGTGGTTGTCACGGAGTGCTGGTCGAATGCTCAGCCACACCCACTCCTCCGACTAACCTGCCTGTGTGCATGTGCGAAACACCTGCATCGCATCTAGGACTGATTACGGAACATATAAAAGGCGCACAGACAATCGGCTCGGTGCTTAGCATTGTTGCCAGCTTGATGGGCCTTCCTGACATTCATCAGCGTTTTCATCATCACCATTATGATCACAGTTTGAATCTCGTTTCTCTGCCTGCTTCCACCGGTCTGCAAGACGCGCCTCGTGCTCTGCTCCTCTGCGCGATTCACCTCTACTCACTCTTCTGGACTTATTAAGGACTGTTGTTCTCTCTGGTTCCGGTTATCAGTTCATGCATTTAGTTCTCGTCCTCTCCTGTTATATTGTTCAGTGTAACTTATGTTTATTCGCGCCATGCCTTTGCCGGCATCGTTTCATTTCCTGGTTTTTACCTCCACTAGTTCTACCCATGTTTATGTTTCCTTATCATCTCCGTTGTGTGTAGCCGTCTGTTCATTTATGAAACATTGCATTTGCTTTCACATCCATCTCTCCAAGTGGTCTCTGTGATTGTGTCCACATTCTTCTCATCACTTACACACACGCACTATCAGCACATTTGTGACAGAATGCTAAGCCTGTAAAGATGGACGCAGTGAGATCATCACGGCCGCGAGATGGCTACATCCATGCCATGCCATCTCTCACCCTGCATAAATGGAACTGCCCGGTGCTGTCACATTACCATGGTGTGAATGACTTTCCAGATCTCTTCCTGCAGGAATGCCGGCTATATCGGGAGAGCATGCTGGACCCTAAGCCTTCGGAATATATCTATGTGCAGTGCATGCTGTGCTGGCTCACAATCCCAGTGCGCCCATTCATGGAATACATCACTGCCATCGACCACCCAGATTCATGGAACATTGAGGACTTTGGCATGGCACTAGAGGAATTTTTCCTGGATAATGGGTACAAGGCCATCTGGGGTTCGGACTCAGGAAAGACCTCAGAGTTCCTCACTGCACCTGGGATGGAGGTTACCGCCCTACAGCCCACTCCTTTGTCAGCATCAGAGTCTAACCCCTTCTCCAGCCCTTTCTCCAACTCTGACTCTGTTTCCAACTGGGACTCTGTTTCCATCTCTGACTCTTTCTCCAATTCCAGCTCCGCTTTTCCAATTCCAGCTTCCATTCCAATTCCAGGTCTCTTCCCAACTCTTTTTCCAACTCTTTTCCCAGCTCCACTTCCAGATCCACTTTCAGCTCTGCTCATAAGTCAACCTTCAATTCAACCTCCCACTCTAACTATGACTCTGACTCCAACTCTATCTCCAACTCCATCTCTTCGTCCATCTCCAACTTCTCCTGTAACTCCTTCTTTGATGCCAACCCTGGCTCCAAGTCCAAGCCGAAGTCCAAGTTCAAATCCAAGTCCAAGCCCAAGTCTAAGCCTGAGCTCAAGGTTCCAGAGTTCCCTCCAGAACTTAAGATGGAGGACACAGCTCCGGAGACCCTTCAGTGGCACAAATGGAGGCCACTGCTCCAGAGCTCCAGTGGCCGAAGAAAAGGCCATGGCTCCAGAGCTCCCTCTAGTGGCTAAAGGAAAGGCCATGGCTCCCGAGCTCCCTCCAGTGGCCAAAGGAAAGGCCAGGGCTCCCGAGCTCCCTCTAGTGGCCAAAGCAAAGGCCACAGCTCCAGAGCCCCCTCCAGTGGTAAAAGGAGAGGCCATGGCTCCAGTCACCGCCGCAGAGCCCGCTCCAGTTCCAGGTACAGAGCCCGCTCCCGTTCCGGTCGCTGCTACAGTTCCAGTCACCAAGACGGCCAAAAAGCCCACCTCGGATCTCGCCGCAGACCACAGGCCCAGGCCTGCCAGGGATGACCTCCTGGAGGGGGGTACTGTCATGGAGCTCTGGCTGAATGCTCGGCCATGCCCACTCCTCTGCCTCACCTGCCCATGCACAAAACACACCTGCATTGCATCTAAGACTTATTACGGGACATATTAAAGGTGCACGGACAATCAGCTCGATGCTTAGCATTGTTGCAAGCTTTCGATCACCATTTGGATCTCGTTTCTCTGCCTTCTTGCACCAGACGTGCCTTGCGCTCTGCTCCTCTGCGTGATTCGCCTCTATTCACTCTCCTCTTCTGGACTTATTAAGGACTGTTGTTCTTTCCAGTTCCGGTTATCGTTCATGCATTTAGTTCTCTTCCTCTCCTGTTATATTGGGCACAAGTCATTACACAGGAGTGTCCAGGTGGGACTCAAAATAATGTGTAAAATCCCTGTAATCCAATGAATGGTAATATTTTGACCAATTGAAACAGTAAGTACCTGAACACCCAACAGACACTAATTGATGTAGAGGCTTCAATAGCTACAATGACTGTCCATATAGCATACTGAAAGATGTAGTCTATAGCTAAAAACTACAAATTTACTATCTCTACAAACAAGGGGAAACTTTAAAGTGGAATCTGAAGAATCTGCACTGACTTCTCAGTGGCATGTTGGCTTTTGTGTACTATTGTTTGTTCCAAATTTGGAAGGGATCACACATTTGTATGGCAACAGATGAATGCCATCCACTGGCTATGTCCACAATAAACTTACTTTCAAGTGTAAAAATCCCAAAAAACATTTGCCTTAAGTGTTTTCTACGCACATTCAATTGACAAATACCAAAAATGAGAAGGTGATAAGAAATCCAAAGTGACCCAAAAGAACATTAGTGTCACATTTATCAAATAGGTTTGGAGTTGATTTCTCTATCCTTGCTTCCCTTTCATATGTTGTCAAAGTGTAGAGCTAAGTTGTGAAAAGATATACAGTAAACAAGGTGACATTATCAATAACATAATTAAAACTATCTTACAGTACATAGCCATCATCCATATTATTTCTCTCAGCTTTTATTGTATAGTATCTTATTTTTACATTTGAGCCAAGTGTTTCCTTTTGAACCATTGGATGTTAAGTGGTGGTGGATAGAAACCCCATGTGTTACTTTATAATTTCACATTATCAGCTCGAAACTATTTTTCCATCATACTGCACAGCTGATATATCTCTCTCTTTCGACAAGGATTGTCCAATGGCACGTCTAAATGGAGCTTAGGTAGGTGTTATGTGTCAAAGTAACATCCACATGGATGGCAGTAACCAAGGTTTCCCAGCAGAACATTGCCCAAAGCATGACAGTCTCTGCCAGCTTGCTTTCTTCCCACAGTGCATCCTGGTGCCATGTGTTCCCCAGGTAACACAAATGCACCCGGCTGTCCACATAATGTAAAATAAATCATGATTCATAAGACAGGGCCACCTTCTTCCATTGCTCTGTGGTCCAGTTCTGATGCTCATGTGCCCACTGTTGGGTTTTCGGCAGAGGACAGGGGTCAGCATGGGCACCCTGACTGGTCTACAGCTAAGCAGCCACATACACAACAAACTGCAATGCACTGAGTACTCTGACACATTTCTATCGGACACAGCATTAACTTTTTCAGTAATTTGAGCTACAGTATCTAATCTGTTCGATTGGACCACATGGGCTAGCCTTTGCTCCCCACATTCATCAATGATCCTAATAATTTTGTAGTATAGTGTATCTTGGGAAATAGTGACAACTAGATTTATTATAAAATATCAAGGGCACTATATAATCACATTTTGTAGGATTGGTAAAATACTCTGTTGGAGCAGGATTTGTCAATAGTGTCTGCAGGGATGGAAGGGATTTGTCAGAATTTCTTTGGAACTAAGCAGTATTAAGATTTAAACCTTCCAATACTCACTACAACTTCATTTTCAGACAGTATCTAAGACCACATCTTTTCCTGTCTTTACCTTTATACAAGACAAACATCTGGACACACCTAATTTAATGTTTTTTCTTCATTTTTATTACATAATAGACATTTTGTGACTTAAAGTAATGATGACCTGTACTTTCTCTTTAAGTATTAAGTTCTCTCTTTAAGTTCTTGAATATGAATGTGCAAAGTCAATTGAATATCTGGATATTAATGCCCTACTGGTGTAGAATGGGACAAAACATACAACACTCTGCTTTTCCGAAGATATAAATGATGTCCATGGCTGTACACAGCCATACACATGTTTCCAGGCCATATGCACACTCAGTTACTGATATACAGCCAAAGGAATGACCACAGAAAAAGGCTGTGATTGCCCAGTGGAGTGTTGAGATTTGTTATGTTTCATACTATAAAAATGGCACCATCTTCAACATGCACATACCCGTGGCACTAAATCACTGTAGGGCTGAGAACACCTCTGCATTCACACTTATTTACCTGCTGCACATGTTCAGGAAACTATCCAAGGGCAGGTGAGAGAAGAATGGCAGGTTTCTCAGTGACATGCATTACAAACAAAGCTGAGAAACAGCAGCTTACAGCTCATTCCTCTTTACATTTTGGCAGTATTTAACATACTGTACAGCATTCTGCATTCACATTGGGTAAAAAAAAAAAAAAAAAAAGAAAGAAATGCTAACTTTGGTCATTTATTAGACAGAGTAAAACAGTACACTGTAAACCCTAATGCTGTAACTAATAAATTAAACTGAGTTGTATTAAATTAAATAATTACAATTAGTTTATATTAATTAACCTTTATGAGTATTTAGAACTTTTTTTCTTATTTATGAGTTTGTAACAATTAAACCTTTCAAGTAAGCTGAAAAATTTTGCTGGGTTAATTTAGACAAAATGTCTCTTTAAAGTTTTATCAACTCAAAATCTTTCAGCATTGTGATTTTGCGTATGACGTCACCCAGGTTCATGTAAACTGTCATTCCTGCGCTCATGCCTCATTCATGCTTTCCAAGATGGCGGATTGGCCTCGCTTCACACTACAGTGAGTAAAATATCCAAATCCAATGAATCTTAAGTAAGTGTTTTAATCCATATAATTACAATAACATTTAAAAGTAATGTAGAGTTGGTCAGAATGCATTTAGATGTATTGCATTACAGACGTTTAGCTAAGCGTTTAGCCCTGTTTAAATCTTGACGCGAGGAAGCTCCTCCTCAGCCCACGCTTTAGCTTGTTGGTTAAATAAGATAAACTTTTTTTTTATTTTTAAAACCGCGTTATTCACAACATGTATTTTTATTTTGAAATAACGTTACTTCGTTTGTGCGGCTTCTCAGCAGAAAGTTGTAATATTATTTATATATTATAATATTATTAATTTCAATGGTGGATCGGACTCATTACATGCTGTTCAGTAACATTAAGTAGTTAATGTTTAATCCGAATAATCACATTCTCTGCAACCGTTAAATATGATGCAAGTTAGTATTCGTGATCAGAATGTGTCTATACGTTATATGTTGCATGGCAGAAAATGCATTTAGCTCCACTTTAGGAGGTTAACGTTAAATATCATGCATTTGCAGCGTGTTAATATTTGTGTTTCTAATAGAAAGTGTTAAATTATGCTTCTTATTGTCAAATTTAAATAGAACATTTTGTCTGTATATAATATTTTGTTATTTACAGCATTTCACAGCATTTTATTTTGGTATGCTAATACTATTTTTATCGAATCAAATATAATCTTTTGTCAGTATATATATTTTATATACTGCATGGAAAAAAACTTGCTACAGTATATACTGCATGCTAATACTATTTTCACATGTTTTTTGTGTTTTTTTCTATTATAGATTTCAAGTGAGATAATGGACTGGAAGTGCAAATTGTGTACAAACATCTATCGTTCCAGAGTCCACCTCCTCAGACACTACAGAGTAAAGCACATCATCTGCTCTAAAGTAAATCCACTGCCATGTGTCTATCCTGATTGTCCCTGCACATTTCCAACACACAGTGCACTCAAAACTCACTTGCATAGAAACCATGTAGTTGATACTGGTACATGTCAAACTCAGACAAACATTTCATTTAAATGTAGTCTGTGTACACTAGAACAATCCATTTCTGAAGATGCTCTGTTTAGTCACCTCAGAGACCATTTAAAAAGTCATGAGACTGTTTTTTGCCCATATAAAAGTTGCAATTACAGCACCAATGTCTATTCTTTCTTCAATGCACACAAGAGTAGAGTACACCATGGTGGTTGTCTGTCTGATTTATACCAGGGTGTTGGCTATCCAGATACCCAGCCTCTCTTTTTTACATCTGATGCATGTGATGTTTCAGAGGAACCTGAAAGTAACACAAATGATGATAATGGATACATAGAGGACATAGATGATATTAATGCATTGAGAAATCAGCTGAAACATAATGTTGCCTCTTTATTTTTGAAGATGCAGGTGATTCTTCATATTTATAACATGGCTACGAATGAAATCATTGAAGACCTCAATGATATATATGTATTATCACAGCCATTGATCAAGAAAACGGTTAGTGATGTTTTGCAGAAACATGGCTACAATGTCAGTGCAGTTACAATGGATGAACTGGTCAGTGCTGTCATGGATTGCAATATTCTGTTCAGTGTGACCTCTGAAGGTGCAGAGTTGTCTTCTTTCAAATGCAGAAAGACATTCATTGAACACAACTATCCAGTTGTAATGCCATTGCAATATGACTTGCAGCAGTCTGGAAATTTTAGTACATATGTTCCAGTTCTATCAATGATTCAATCACTGTTTCAAAATTCTGACATCCTCACCAAGATTACTGCAGAAAATTCTGAGGCTGGTTGTTATAAATCTTACATTGATGGATCTTATTACTGTGAAAATGAGTTGCTGTCTGCTGAAGAACTAAGACTATCATTGCAGCTATATATTAATAATTTAGAAATCGCCAATCCTTTAGGGACAGCTCGCAAAATTCATAAGTTGTGTGCAGTGTATTGGACTCTAGCCAATTTACACCCTAAGTATCGCTCAGCGCTACATTCCATTCAGTTAGATGTGCTTTATAAAGTAACAGACATTTAGACATATGGATACCCTACTGTACTAGCACCACTGTTGCATGATTTCCAAACTCTTGAATCAGATGGTGTGTTTATTGACTCAGTTGGTCATAATATCAAAGGAACAGTGTTTTGTGTTTCGGCAGACAATTTGGCTGCTCATGGATTAGCAGGCTTTGTTGAGTCCTTCAGGGCAGGAAATATTTGCAGATTTTGTTTGGCTACTTCTGAGGAAGTGCAGGTTAGTGCAGTCAGTGATGGGACATTTGTCCAAAGAACTATAGCTGAGCATGATCTTCATGTTCAAAGTGTAATGCACAATGACTCAGTTGACAGTCTCTATGGAGAGAAGAGAGACTGTGTTCTCCGTCAGTCACTAACACATTTCCATCCAATTACAGGTTTTCCACCAGACATACTTCACGATCTATTGGAGGGTATTGTACCAACTGAATTATGTCTGTGCATTAAAGAGATGATTCAACTCAAACACTTTACACTAGAATGGTTGAATCAAAAGATAATGTCATTCCCTTATCAGTTCTCAGATAAGGTAGATAAACCTAAGCCCCTACCAAAAACATTCATGTCTAAAGGTACCATTGGAGGCAATGGGCATGAAAATGCCACCTTACTGAGATTGCTTCCTTTACTTATAGGAAATGCAGTGCCTGAGACAAGTGGTCCATGGGCAGTGCTAATGGAGCTAAAGGATTTGGTTGAATTGGCAATGTGTCCATTGTTCACAGAGGAAATGTTAGATTATCTGCGATGCAAAATTGACGACCATAGACAAACACTGAAAGAAGTATTTCCTGAATGCAGACTACGACCCAAACACCATTACGTAGAGCATTATGC
>JAOVYU010045561.1:0-10590 GCA_025674565.1 Synodontis membranacea
TAAGGCAGAATTCATAAAATGTAATTTATAACACTATTTGTACGCAAAAAAATAGGATGCCTAAGACTTTTGCACAGGACTCTGTGTGTGTGTGTGTGTGTGTGTGTGTGTGTGTGTGTGTGTGTGTGTATATATGTATGTGTATTCACTTTTTGTTTGTTTGTTGGCTTGAAGGGTTAATGTATCAGTGTCACATGTTAAAGAGTAATTTTCATATAAAATATTGCATATTGCTATGAATATCTTTTATTTCTATTTTTTGTACATTTAGGCATTAAGAATATAGACACAATAGTCTTTTTTTTTTTTAAATAAGCTTTATGTCACCGCAGTGATATTAGGCTTATTTTGGTCTGCACGGCAAAGAATCTTTTTTAGAAAAGTGATACTGCATATGTACATATACATTTTATTCTCCAGATATTTACTTTAACCAAATTATGACAGCAGAACAATCATTGAAACAAACAGAAGTGCTGTACTGGACATGCTGCAGGGTCAAATGCTACCTTTATTTAGTGAGTAAAAAGATACTCCTGTATATACACATGCTTTGTTTTATATGTTAAGGTAAGCAGGTCACCATGCAAAGAAGTTTGCAAAGCAACTGCATCCAGTCTGAATTGCTTCTTTAGCATATTCAGTTAAATAAAAATTGATTTTTGAGTAAAAACAAGGTTGGTCTTCCTAATTTGGCTGAATGCTGAGAGGGCATGAACCACTTAATCACCTGCTTCATGCCAACATCTGATTAACACTTACACTTGCTGAGCTAGAGAAGTGCTTTCCCAGCATTTTGACTCTGACTACTGCATTTTTATGCACACAACTGTGTAACCAGAGACTCTGGCATTTAGACAGGTGACACTGGTCTTGGGTAACACTTCTTTTCCTATGTAATTCAGGACTATGTAAAACAGCAATACTTTATATTTGCCAAGAAAATATATTCCTATAGTCACAATGTGTTTGTAAGGTGTCACACTGTAATGTATGTAAGAATTTAGCTCTGATGTGTAATGCATAATGTAGATCTTCCTTTATGATTATAATACTCTGTAGTTAATTTGTAAGTCTATCATTTTCAAATTATTATGATTAAGATGCCAGTACATTTTCCCTCTGACTTCAAAATTTTTAGGTTAGATTTTCTCACTGCCTGAAAATACTGCCTCCTGGTTACCATGATGATAATTTTATAAAGCAGTGTGGAGGATTAAAAAGTAAATTTAAAAATGTTAAAGATTAAAGATATAAGTCTAAACTTATATCATGGCTTTTTTATTATTTTTTTTTTTTAGCCAGAGCAAGGCAGAAACAGTTTTAACCATAGAAAGAAAACAGGTGGTTGGCCTCAAGAGTTATTGTTAGATTACAGGTGGTGGGCCTTGGAATGAATTTTAGATAGTGGAGGAGAGGGGCTCTTTAAGTCATAAGTGAAAGAAAACTGTCACAGCCAAGGTAAAAACATAATTTGAGGGAGGAAATTAAATGAGCTGTAGAAGAGGAAGGATAACATTGGAGGCCATGTAGTAAAAATAATGGTATGCACAAGGTTGGAGGGAAAATGTACAGAAACTTGCAATAATAGAAGCTAAGGGTGGAAAATTTGATAAAAGCAAAATGGGAGGTATACAGCAAAAAGAAGGGGAGTTACAGAGGAATTGAGATAATGCAGGAGAGACCCCCTAAAATTTGCATAAATATGTGAATAATTTTCAGTCTGCTCTTGAAAGGAATAAGTTTATGCTACTCTCTGAAAACGTTGGCTCATTAAGACTTTGAGGATCTCTGCTTTGAGGTTTTCTCTGCAATAATCCTGCCTGAATTCCTGCAACTACTTGGGGTCTCCAGCTGAGTTCTTGTCCTTAACAGTTTGTATATTTTATTGCTGACTTAAAATTTCATTATGTATTGAGAGTAAATTGATTAATGCAAGTGTTAGTGTAAGGTATTACACACAAGAGGTGGAACACCTATTGTGGGCGACTCTTACCGCTACAGCAGCATTTTTTGCTTCTCTAACCAGACAGCATCCTTTTTTTGTGTAATCTATATAACGATGGAAAGCTAGATCATATTTTAATGTGCAATTTTTTTTTTGGTTTGTTTTCTCAGCTATCCATCATGAAACTGAATCTGTTTCTTCTCCTGTGTTTCGCTGGTGAGAGCGATGTTTTCAGAAATGTCTTTGAAGCATTTAAAAATATCATGAAACGCTAAATTATTTCATTAAGATTCTAAACAATGATTGGTACCATTGTAATAGTCCATGAGCAGGTTTTAGGGTTAAAATGTTCTGTTTAGCTGTATTACAGGAATCAAGAAGAAATCCAGGAATCAAGAAAAAAGTTTCTCTTTACTTTTTGAGCAGTTCTTAATATAATATGAATTACAGTTGTGAAAACATTGCGCAGATATTCAAGCAGGTTTGATTGATGGAATGTGAATACACTGAGAACATCTTGACTCCAGAGGGATGTGTTTTGCAGACTTGTTTTACCCACAACTGTGTAATGTAATACTGTTTTTGTGACATTTAAACCGATGACTCTGAATGCTGGCCTTAGGTAACACTTCTTTGCCTATGTAAAGCAGACTTCTTAGTTTTTATAGCTATAGAGTCCAACATGAAGTCTTGTTTTACACATTGATCCAACACTGGGGAACAGCAGGACTTTATATTTGTGAAGAAAATGCATTCAAATAATCACAGTGCACTTCTCCTAACATCGCAAGGTGTGTAAGAATGTAGCCCTGTTTCTGGGCTTGATGCCCAACACATCATGTTTCTTCCTTTATGAATATAATAATCAGTAGTTCATTTGTAGGTCCATCATTTAAGAAAAAAATAAATAAATCAACTCTACCTATAAAGCAGCCTTAATATTATTGTGCAAGCAGAATATTGTATCTGATTACTGACACAGGACTATTCCACACTGAAGCTGATGAACTCCTTCGCTTTATTTCTGTGCTGAAATTTGGTTTTGTCTAAATAAGAAGTCTGAAGAATAAGTAAAACTTAAAGCGAAATGAAAATCAGTCTGCGTCATCAATGTTGTAGCTTTTCCATGTTAAGAATAGGACAGGAGATATAAACAGATGAGCATTTCAGGTAGTTGTGTCCAAGTGGTGAAGAACTAAAACAGAGCTACTCAAGAAAAAAAAAAACAGCCTTCAGCTTTTTCATGTCATAGGTATGTTTTATTGTTCAGTGCTTATCTTTATTGTTAGAATTATTTAAAACGTAAACCTTGAGTAATATCAAACTACTGATTACCTGAAGCAGTGTTATAAGGTGTTTAGTGTAGTGCTCTGTGAATGAATGATTTTGTATTATGGTACATTGATTAATTACGATTCCACAGCTACCCATCCATCATTACCGCCACCATCTGGACTGGAGTGTGAATCAGGATTAGTTAGTTGAATTTCAAAACCAATAAAAAAATTATAATAATAATGAATAATTAAATAAAATGAGTAAATAGCTAAATAAATAAATTAATTACACCAAAAAAAAAAAGTTCTCTTAACTTAGGTAATTTATAATCTCTTGAGTAATCCTGTGTCTTTCAAATAGCTGCAAAGATACTTGAAACAGATCTCACTCGATTCCAGTTTAAGTATGTTCTGTATACTGACTTCTACCTGTTCACTTTGTAATTTAGTGTTTAATGTTTGTCTTTCCATTGTCCTGAATTGCTTTGAGCAATTTCATGCGAACTCCCACTACACTGCACCAAGCTACCACTTGAGGGCGCCATTGCACCATTTAAAATAATTTAACCACAAACTCTGGATCTACTCTGTTACATTTATATGGTTTTTGTAGAGTCCAACATGAAGGCTCGTTTTACACTTTAATCCAACACTGAAAAACAGCGATACTTTATATTTGCCAAGAAAATTTATTCAAATAGTCACAATGTGTTTATAAGGTGTCTCACTGTAATGTATGTAAGAATCTAGCTCTGACGTGTAATACATAATGTAGATCTTCCTTTATGATTATAATACTCTGTAGTTAATTTGTAAGTCTATCATCTTTTTATTATGATTAAGATGACAGTACATTTTCCCTCTGACCTTCCCTGATGCTTTCACTGCCTGAAAATGCTGCCTCCTACACTGTAAAAAAAAATCTACTGTAAAATAACAGTCAAATGTCTGGCAGCAGGGGTGCCAGACAAAACCTGTTAACTAACGGTGAAAAATAATTCACGTTCACAGCACACCCTCTCCTCAGAATGTCTTCCCGTCGACTCAGAGTGAAATTAATTGTGTGAAAACGCACTAACAATAAATACGTAAATCACAATAATAAAAAAATATGTATATTATTTTAACAACTTAATAGGATATTTTACTTTTATCTGACATTGGCAGCATTTTAGTCTTTTTTTTTTTTTAAATCAAGAATGATGAATTACATCTGATATGGAACATATTTCAATAACAATAGTGTATAAAAATTAAAACAAACCTATAACAAGCGCTTTTATACCTGAATACACAAAAATGAACCTTCAGCACAGTACTTCAGAAAAACGTTCAAGACTAGGGATGGGAATCGAGAACCGGTTCCAGCTTGGAACCGGTTGTTATTTTTGCAAAGAACCGGAATCGTACACCTCCGATTCCTCTATCGATTCTTCCGGACTTTTCATGTCACGAGAAATGACATCACCTGTCACGATTTGGAATCCACACGATGAAGCGCAGGAAGCGGTCCACGTTATGGCTGCTTTTAAAGAGGGACGACCATTCTGCAGTGTGCAAACAATGAAAACCCGTCATCACTTCTAATATGCTTACACATTTAAGCCATCAACACGGCATTACATTTAAAGATTGCCACGTGTTCACCACTCTGCCGCGCGATCATTCGCGAACCGGGCAATCTTCCACAGCACACCTGATGATTTCTCACAGGCACACAGACTGGGGAAATGAGTGTCACCGGGCTGTTACAAAGTTCGTGGTGAAAGGTTTGCATCCTTTCACCACAGTAAAGCTAAACGCTTTTGGGTAGGTTCTGGTAGTGAAATGCATTCATTAGTTGTGTATGTCAGTACAGTGTAAAGCAGATGCCTTATCTGACATTTGGTTGAAATATTTCAGTTGCATTTATATAAATATTTCCTAATCGTACCTTATTTGTAATTGTTATAAAATCCCATGTTATATCCTTTTAAGAAAAGGAGTATTAGTAAATGTAACATGTTCAAGTGTTAAGAACATGGCCTGGTTTTGTGGTAATGTGTCTGTGTGCTTGTTACTACATAAATAAAGAAATTCATTAAATAATCCATTCATTCATTAATGAACAATAAATTAAAATAAAAATATTTCTTATAATTTATTTTTCATTTATTTTTTTATGTATTGTTCATATCACAGTACAGCTAATAAAACAGCTGCTGAAAACTTCTGTAGGACTACTGTTTTATTTAATAAATGTGTAGCTAACCAGGTCTAATTATCTGTCCATAAAATTATAATCAGTGATAAATTAATATGTAATTATTTTACAGTGATCAGGAATTGATAAGGGAATCGATAAAGAACCAGACCGATAAGAAGAATCAATGATGGCACCAACATGAATAATTTCTTAATGATTCCCATCCCTATTCACGACACACCCTTATCAAAT
Source organism: Synodontis membranacea (assembly GCA_025674565.1). NCBI lineage: Eukaryota > Metazoa > Chordata > Actinopteri > Siluriformes > Mochokidae > Synodontis > Synodontis membranacea. The sequence goes on from JAOVYU010045561.1 coordinate 5,663, forward strand.
TAATACAAGAAAGAAAACCCAAAGTAGCATGAATAAAAATATTGCAAAACTTTGTTAGTTTAGCGCGAACGGTGAACTGGTACACTATATAATAAAGTGTTGAAATGCATGTATATTCACTCACAGTTTAAAAAAAAAAAAAAAAAAAAAGTAAAATACATTTCTTTGTAGAATATTAACTTTTTGGGTAAGGACGCTAACAGAGACCTACCTCTCCTTAGCATGGCTTCCCGCCGACTGAGGAGAGGACCGCGAATTTAACTTGAAGTGACATCACACCGCAGTATCTTTTTAAAATAGAAGTACCAAAGTAACTGCTTTGTATTATCATAGGACAACATAAAATTAATCAAATTATTATTTTGGTGAAATATACTCTCATAAATTGACTGATTTATCACATCTGCTACACTAGTGAGTCATACACTGTACATTTAATTTCACTTATTCAGTCACATATTTATAATAGTAAATAAATATACATAAAATATATAATCTGACTCAAATCTTAACTTAATCTACACTTTTAATCTAAGCGCCTCAGCTGTTGAAATGTAAATGGATAAGAGGTGGTAGTGATTATCACAATCATTTGGACACGGTGTGAAACAATCAGTCTGATTGCTGAAAACACCTAAATACATTACGTAGTGCATAACGTAACATAATGGATGCGCTGGCGTTGTTAGAAGATTATGCCAATGGCAGAATTAGAAGAGAACGAGTGTTCAGGGACCATGAAGATTTTTGGGCCATGATGATGACTGGCTCATAAACCGATATAGATTACCTAGATGTGTGCTTTTGGAGCGATGTGCTGAACTGGGTTCAATGTTAGAGAGACCAACCTGACAGAACTGTGCAATCCCGGTACAAATACAGGTACTGACGACCCTGGGGTTCCTTACAACTGCCTGTTACCAGTGGGAATTTTTGGAGCCCCTAAGGGGACCAAAAAAAACAGCAGAAGAAAAAAAAAAAGTCATGTTTTGCATTATAACCCAAAACTTTTGCGTTTTTTCTCTGTGTTTTTTTTTTTTTTTTTAATTACTCCATACTTTTACACTCGTGACACCATGAGTTTTTCAGGTTTACGTCAGAGGTTTAAATATGCATGAGGTGATTTGCATTGACCATATATGGTTGAACGGGGGCGTGTCGAGGGCGGGATATGTGGCAAATATACGTACGAACAATCCCAGATAGAGTGCGATTCATAAATATTTAGCTTGAAAGTGTGCATGCGCACGTTTTTATAAATCAGAATTTTTTTTGTGCGTACGTCATTTTCGGCTTTTGAGCATACGTACACTTTTAGTATGAGTTCTACACAAAGTATTATAAATGAGACCCCAGTTATCTATATGTACCACATGAAAACAAAAAAAAAAACCAGGTGGCAAGAAAGTTTATTTTGATTTTTCATTTTTTCAGCACATTATAACGTTAACAAAAATACTGTATTCAATTTACATATATATGTAAATGCATTATAAGAATAGCCACCATAAGCGAAGGATTTTAAATATGTACATAAACGTATGAAACTAAAAGAACCACCTGCATAGGAGAACATGAAACATCATTCTTAATTGTTTTTACAATAACTTAAAATGAAAAAGGTACAAAAATTTTTTGAACTCTATGCTTTGAGAAATTTATCATGTTGCTGCATGGAAAAATCTCTGACAGCCTACAGCAATCACATTAATAATAATGTGATGAATTAGATGAATCTATATTAATAACACAAACATAGTAGTGTGCATTTTGAGATTTGACAGGCAGTAGTTCAGTTTTGACAAAATAAATTCAGCATACTGGCAATATGTATGCCTCCGAATCCGTGAGATCTCCTTCATGAACATACTTTAAGTCTTCAAGTTTTTCCACACCAAGGTCTTTGAGTATGCCAATGAGTGACTGCTGGGATGTAAGGCTTGACAAAACTGATCTTATGAAGGCAGCTAGGTCATCATCTACAGTCTCCATGACTCCTAAATTAACAGAAAGAACATATAAAGCAAGCTGTCTCTTTATTTCTTAGTCTAACTCAACAATACTATGCTTAAGTGAAATTACTCTAGTCCCACAGAGAGTATAAGCTGGGAATGGATAGAAATCCAAGCATTGTTCTGCATGTTTGCACAGCATGGTGCCAGAAACACCTTTGACACTGTACAAGCCGTAGTGGGGCAAGTATGAACTGCTATGAGGTGTAAGCAGGAAATACAAATCTTTGGTGCCTTTTGTCAAAATGAGTTCAATTTCTCTAAACTCCACAGACTCAAGCTTAGTACATAGGAAAAGGCCCTTTCTATAAAAGGTGCCCTTAAATGTGATCTCTGTGCACACAGAATCGGGTTCCACAAGGTTTGCCATTACAGCATTATGAACAGCATCACAGTACAACTGTATGAAAGTCTCGTATGAAAGTCAGATGACTCTTTCTGAATGAAGAAAGGCCTGTAGAAGCTGGTGGTTATGGGCAAGAGTTTGACACACATTTCTGAAATTTTGAGTTCTCCGAACACAATGTTTAAAGAACGAATGTTTATTTTCAAATCGCATGGTCCAGAGTCTAATGAGGGGACCAAACCTTACAATAAGCTCCGGATAGTGCAACAGATAGTGGTGTTTCGGTTTTAATGCTTCAGTCGGAAACAATTCTGTTTTTGTTTCAAGATACTCTTTAATTAACACACAGAGAAAACTAATTTGAGCTGTACAGATTCTTGGCTCACAAATTAGTTCCACAATTTTCTTGAGCAGGATCACAAGTTGCCATACTGTATCTTCAGTGTCTGCAATTTTGTCACCTATTATCCCTGGAAGATGCCGTAAAAGACAGCAATTTTCTGTTGCCTGTCCACCAGTCTTATTGCCAGTCTCACTGACTTCTGCAGGGGCTGAACTGGCATCTGAACCTTGGTATTTAAACTGCCTAATCCATCTATTGAGCTGAGTGTATGAAAACCATTTCTTGTTCTTGACAAAATACCTCAGGCACACCTTAAGATCATAAGACACAGTCCCTTCAAAAAGATCGTGACCTTGGCAAGGGGGAAGAAAAGGATTGCACACATGAAAACGTCTAAGTGAATTAAAAACAGAATCTGATTTTAACCCATACACAGGATGTTCACCATTTCTCAGATATTGCACTGCCATATTATAGCTCTCAACTGTCCTTGAAGGAAAACTGCAGGTCACATCACTTATCTGATCTCTGAGCTAAAGCAGGACCTACAGAAATATTTAGATGAACTAAAGTTTTCTGTGAATCCAGCAATTGAGTGAGAACCTAGGTTATCTCCAGTAATACACAAGACTGTTGCTCTAATAACTTGTCCAGAGGAGTTCAAAAATCCATTGATTTCTAAATCTTTTAAATCAGACAACATTGCTGCATACAGCTTGTCATTCCCAAAGTATTTATTGTCTCTCTCATTGCAAAGAAGTAAGAGCTGTAAATTGTCAATGCCTGGACGGTGAAATGGCTCAACGTCAGCTAATGTTAAGTATACTTCTAGTATTTTATGCTTTTTCTTTGCTGACCCAAGAGGATTTGTCACTTTAAAAGTATCTTGATATAGTATAAGTTTCAGGGTTATGTCTGAGCCATGAAAGAAATCGTTGTCCCTATATACCGATCCATTTCATATATCACCTAACACATCAGGAGCAGTAGGACTGGTGTCACTATGAGACTTTGCAAAACACTGCTGCTTACCAACAGGACCTTCCAAAATTGATCGCAGGGTGTCTTTTATTGGAATGTACTGTGCAAATTGCTCCTTTCGAATATCATCTGTACCTACTGTAGGTAGACATTTTGTGGATGCACATATGAAAATCTGCTCTTAAAGTACTCACACCTTGAATATGTGGTGGCAAGAGGAGAGCTACACTGAGAATGCAAATCTGTTTGTTGCAGACTTTTCATTACAGTGTCTATGTCAGATTCTGACAAATCAGCTTTGTCTTGCAATACTTCCTTCCGCTGCTATCTTGAGTACTCTTGACAAATTCCAATTAAGCCAATAATTTCCTCAACAATAACCTGTATGGTTGAAGATGAAACCAGTAGTTTAGCTTGCAAGTGCAAGCAAAACATGCACAAGTTCTTCATATATAAGTCTCTCAAACTATGTCCATCTTGGGAATCATTTCCAGCTAGGCCTACATCTGCTTCATGTGCCACGGACACGATATGTGCACTTGATTGTGATGGTACACAAGATATACCAGACACTTGCACTGCAGTTAAATGCTTGTGTGTCCTTGAAATGTGAGTGGTAAAAGATGACTTAACTCTGAAGGCTGTGTACTGGCTGTCCACTTGTTTGAGATGTGAAATAAGATTCTTTAAATCACTGCACTGTTTCTGACAGCCTGACTCACACCTGAATATGGCATGAACTACTTCTGACTGTGGAAACATGGGGGCAGTTCTGTGATGTCGGAAGATGTGGGCTTTAAAAGAATGGTATTTGACAAACACATGTTTAACAATGAGAAACACAACATGGAAATTTTCCATGTGATTCATGTCTATGCATTGCCTGATGGTCAACATACAGTTTCATTGACCTTAAACCCACACCACAAGATCGGCACCTAAACATGTTCCCTATGCGCAGTTTTGTTTTGTTTTTTTTCACAATGCTAAATTTGTCAACTACAGTAGGATACTATATTTTCTAAGCAATTGTGCTGAGGAGTTCTAGTTACGATCAGGTGTAAATGGGACTTACCGATTACTGTATCCTGTTTTAAAACCTAGAAGAAAAAGGGAGGGGAAAAAAAATCAAGGTTAATAATGTTATTAATTCATATTCTCAATCATACATATATACAGAGGTGGACAGTAACGAAGTAGATTTACTTGAGTACTGTACTTAAGTAGAGTTTTTGAGTATCTGTAC
>JAOVYU010045589.1:0-10589 GCA_025674565.1 Synodontis membranacea
AGATAGATAGATAGATAGATAGATAGATAGATAGATAGATAGATAGATAGATAGATAGATAGATAGATAGATAGACTCACCAGCCACTTAATTAGGTACACCTTGCTAGAACCGGGTTGGACCCCTTTTCCCTTCAGAACTGCCTAGATTCAACAAGGTGTTAGAAACATTTCTCAGAGAGTTTGGTCCATATTGACATGATAGCATCGCGCAGTTTCTGCAGATTTGTCAGTTGTACATTCATGATGAGAATCTCCCGTTCCACCACATCCTAAAGGTGCTCTATTGGATTGAGATCTGGTGACTATGAAGACCATTGGAGTACAGTGAACTTTGTACATGAAACCAATCTGAGATGATATGAGCTTTGTGACATGGTGCATTATCCTGCTGGAAGTAGCAATCATAAGACAGGTACATTGTGGTCATAAAGGGATGGACATGGCCAGCACCAATACTCAGGTAGGCTGTGGTGTTTAAACAATGCTCAATTGGTACCAAGGGGCCCAAAGTGTACCAAGAAAATATCCCTCCACACATTACACCGCCATCAGCCTGAACCATTGATACAGGCAGGATGGATCCATGATTTCATGTTGTTTATGCCAAATTCTGACCCTACCATCTGAATTTGGCAGATGAAATTGAGACTCATAAGAGCAAGCGACATTTTTCCAATCTTGTATTGTCCAATTTTGGTGAGCCTGTGCAAACTGTTGCCTCAGTTTCCTGTTCTTAGCTCACAGGAGTGGCACCCGATGTGGTCTTCTGCCACTGTAGCCCATCTGCTCCAAGGTTCAACATGTGCATTCAGATGTTATTCTAAATAACCTGATTGTAATGAGTGGTTATTTGAGCTACTGTTGCTTTCTATCATCTAGAACCAGTCTGCTCATTCTCCTCTGACCTCTGACATCAACAAGGCATTTTCATCTACACAACCTCCACTCACTGGATATTTTCTCTTTTTTGGACCATTCTCCGTAAACACTAGAGATGGTTGTGTGTAAAAATCCCAGTAGATCATTGACTTGAAACATTGAGTTGCTTCCCTCTGATTGATTGATTAACTATTTGTTTTAACAGGTGATTGAACATGTGGCCTAGTAAAGTGGCCGGTGAGTGTATTTATACATAACAATCTAATTTCTGCTTGAAACGTGTACTTGTGGTATCACTTAAAATGAAAAGGCTTTTTATAGTTCAAACAGCATGCACTGCATAACATATTTGGGGAAATATTGCATTTTTAGAATTTTGGATATTTGCTTGAAAGCAATGACAGTGTTGGCTAATGAATTGATTTACAGGGTGGCACATTTGTGCAGGGGCATCACTGCCTCCTCAAAGGTCCAGGGTCACTGGTTCGATCCTGCACTCCAGTTACTGTCTGTAGGAGTTTATGTGTATGTTGTCCCTGCCAAGAAAATTATCTAAAATCAGAGAGGGATTCAGTGCAGAATAAAGAGCGTTTTTATTATTATTATTATTAGTGCTTGGAAGTGGGCTTTCATGAAGCATGGGTTTTCCCTTTCAGCAGAGACTGCATTTCTAAATCTGGGTCACACCATCAACAGGCTGAAGAGTGTCCTAGGATGATACACAAGAATGTTTTAGGGCAATTCTTAACTTCTTGAGGTTTCCATGGACCTTCTTGAAGTTGCTCGCATAGATCAATGATGTACTTTCTGCAACCTTCACTGCTGAGGCTGTCACAAGTAGGATTTGGTAGGGACTCCTCCAGGAGTTTGCCAGTTGCTTCTTTAGGAAAGTCTTTGTTCAATTTGGGGGGGATTATGTTATTAAGAACAGCAGAGAGGTTATTGCAATAACACAATATGTCATCTGTGCATTTTTCAGTCATAGGAAGACTGTGTTTCTAGGAACCCCTGTGTTCTTGGGTTTTCCAAACAGGATTTCATATGGACACATGCCTGCTCTGTTCCTGATTCTAGCTCCCATCTACATCAACTCTAATGGTAGTGCTTGTACCCAGTTTAACCCTGTGTCAGAACAGCACTTTGTTAGTTTTTCAGCATGCCTTAGTAAACCCATGTCTATTTCCACCTGCATATTTCCCTTTGACACATGGTCTACCATGTGTCATCTTAGCATAGAAACGAAATAAATATTTTGGGAGGTGAGGTTTTCCGTTATGATTATAACAGATACTGACTTTGTAAACTGCTTGTGCATGTTTCCACAGATCTCTCAGTTCTGCAGTGAGTGTAATTTCCTGTGACATACTGGTCATCTGCAAGAAAGTGGTTAATTTCGCTGTGCTTTTTGTAGTTGCATCTTCTCTCATGTTCTCTATAGACACAGGATCTTTGTTAGACATGTGTGCTTTGCATTTACATAGCTAGTAATAATATTTTAGGGAATATATTGCTTTCTCTAATAATAAAGAGACACTTTTTTCACAGCACTGATATCATTCCTTTATTATTTGATCTAAATATATTGTTTTAATATAAATGAAAACAGAGAGCATCTTTTCATAAAAACTATTCTTATATACAGTGGGGGAAATAATTATTTGATCCCCTGGCGATTTTGTAAGTTTGCCCACTTACAAAGAAATGAACAGTCTATAATTTTTTTGGCAGTTTCATTTTAAGAGAGTGAGAGACAGAATATCAACGAGAAATCTAGAAAAACACGCTACATAAAAGTTATAAATTGATTTGCATTTCATTGAGTCAAATAAGTATTTAATCCCCTACAACCCAATCTGAATTCTGGCTCCCACAGGTTGGGTGTGGCACACAGATTGCAATCAATCAATTACAGATACACCTGGTCTCATCTCGTTATATGTATAAAGAGCACCTGTCCACAGAATCAGTTTCTTCCATTACAACTTCTACATTACCATGGGCAATACTAAAGCGCTCTCAAAGGAAGTCAGGGACAAGATTGTACATCTGCACAAGGCTGGAATGGGAATCAGCAAGAAGCTTGGTAAGAAGGTGACAACTGTTGGTGCGATTATTCAGAAATGGAAGAAATATAAAATGACCATCAATCGCCCTCGATCTGGCGCTCCATGCAAAATCTTGCCTCATGGGGAGAGGATGACTATGAGAAAGGTGAGACATCAGCCCACAACTACACGAGAGGAGCTTGTTAATGATCTGAAGGCGGCTGGGACCACAGTCACCAAGAACACCATTAGTAACACACTATGCCATAATAGATTAAAGTCTTGCAGTGCCCGCAAGGTCTCCCTGCTCAAGAAGGCACATGTACAGGCCTGTCTTAAGCCAGTGAATATCTAGATGATTCAGAGAAGGCATGGGAGAAAGTGCTGTGGTCCAAATTTGAGCTCTTTCGCATCAAATGCCGTGTTTGGAGGAAGAGAAATGCTGAGTATGACCCAAAGCACATCATCCCCACAGTCAAGCACGGAGATGATACATTATGTTTGGGGCTGATTTTAAGATAAAGGTACAGGCTGATTTGACTGTATTGAAGGGCCAATGGATGGAGCCATGTACTGTAAAATCTTGGACAAAAACCTCCTTCTCTTAGCCTGAACTCAGAAGATGGGTCGTGGATGGGTCTTCCAGCATGACAATGACCCAAAACATACAGCCATGGCAACAAAGGAGTGGCTAAAGAAGAAGCACATTAAAATTATGGAGTGTCCTAACCAGTCTCCAGGCCTGAATACTATCAAAAATCTGTGGAAGGAGCTGAAGGTTCGAGTTGCAGCCAAGTGGCAGCCAAGAAACCTAAAGGACTTAGAAAGTTTTTGTAAAGAGGAGTGGACCAAAATCCCTACTGAGATGTGTGCAAACCTGGTAACAAGCTACAAGAAATGTCTTACCTGTCATGCACACATGGCGAGTGGTGATGTATGCGTGTATGTGATGAGAGAGTAGTGGACACACTCGCAGAGATCACAGGCGAGGCAGACGTGAAAATAAGCGAGGTTTATTGAAGGACAGTGATAACACAAATAACTGAGGGGAAAATGGAACATAAGCACGGGTATTCGAGAATGGAGGTGAATCATGCAGCGGAGTGCGAGGTGCGATTTGCACTCCGGGTGAAGCAGGCAGAGTAACAGGGGAGAAGGGGCGAAGGCAAATACTATCAGGTAGGTACATAGAGCTAACAACAGCCTGGCAACAATGCTCAGTCTGGCAACAATGCTCAGTCTGGCAATAATGCTAAGCATCAGGCCGATTGTCCTTACACCTTTTATCTGTGCTGAAATCAGTCCCGATGCGGTGCAGGTGTGCTCAGCGCACACGCAGAGTGGCACATTACGTGAGCAGGTGAGCCTGTGGGCTGTGGTTGGACAGATGCAGTGAGGTCTGAGGCAGGCTCCGTGACGGAGGCCAGAGCTGGAGCAGGTTCGGTGAGGACTGCTGGAGCTGATTCGGTGGTGACGATTGGAGTCGATTCGATGGTGGTGGTAGGACTAGGAGGTAGAGTGGGTTCTGCCACCTGGGCCATGGCTGTGGGACTTTCCGCAGTGTCCAGAGGTGGGTTGAGGAGGTGGTCTCGGAAGTCTGGCGGAGGAGCTGCGATGTGGTCCATGAGACCTGGTGGCAGATCCATGAAGTAATCCATGAGGCCGGGCGGCGGCAACACTAAGTAGTCCATGAGGCCTTTCGGCGATTCCACGGTGTAGTCCACCAAGCCAGGCGGCGGGTCTGTGAAGTGATCCACAGGGCCAGACGGTGGCACTGTGACATAGTCCACAATGCCCAGCGGCGGCTTCTCGACGTAGTCCACGAAGCCGGGTGGTGAGTCCATGACATACTCTATGAAGCCCGCCGTTGGAGCATTTGTGTGGTGCTCAAAGCCCAGCAGGGGGGTGACTGGCGGTGCCGAGATCGAAGCGGGCCCGGGCCCTGAATCAGGGTAGACGTCAGGGATGACATCGGAGACGTCGTAGGAGGAGACATTGGAGGAGGAGATAGCGATACAGTCAGACTTGCCATCGTGAGGGGGTCCTGTAGTATTAGCCTCCCCTTTTTGCACTAGGGGGAGCCCTTCGGCTGTGGCCTTTTCTTCAGCCAGTAGAGGGAGCTCTGGAGCTGGGGCCTTTTCTTCGGCCACCGGAGGGTGCTCTAGAGCTGTAGCCTCCGTTCGTGCCACTAGAGGGGGCTACGGAGTGGTGTCCTCCATTTTAGGCTTTGGAGGGAGCTCTGGAGCAATGGCCTCCATTTTGGGCACTGGAGTGAGCCTTGATGTAGCCGTCTCCATCTTCGTCACTGGAGGGGGCACTGGAACCTTGAGCTCAGGCTTAGACTTGGGTGTAGACCAGGTTGTGGACTTGGGTGTGGACTTGCATCTGGACTTGGATTTTGGCTTCAGGTTAGTGTCAGAGATGGAGCGAGAGATGAAAGGAGAGATAAAGTTGGAGGGAAAGATAGGATTGAAGGACGAGATGGAGGGAGAGCCGGAGGAAGACATGAGGTTGGGAGAGGAGATCGAGTTGGAGACTAAGTTGGAGGAGGTGGAGATGGGGTAGGGATTTGAGTTAGAGATGGTGTTGGAGATGGAGGGAGAGATAGAGGGAGAGAAGGAGATAGAATGGGAGGAGGAGATGAAGTTGGTGGAGGTGGAGATGGAGTAAGGATGGGAGTTAGAGAGGTCATTGGAGACGGAGGGAGAGATGGAGGGAGAGATGGAAATAGAATGGGAAGAGGAGATGGAGGAGGAGATGGAAGAGCAGATGAAGTTGAAGGAGGTGGAGATTGAGTAGGGATTGGAGTTAAAGGAAGGGATAGATTTGGAGAAGGAGATGGAGTTGGAGCTGAGAGAAGAGTTGCAAGAGGAGGAGGACACTGACACTGATAGAGGAGGAGGCTCAGGAACAGCAGCCTCCATCTTGGACCCCTCATGGTACCTGAGTCCAGATCCCAGACGGCCTCCTATCTATTGTCCGGGAAGAACTCCTCCAGTGCCATGCCGAAGTCCTCGATATTCCATAAGTCCGGGTGGTCAATGGCAGTGAGATACTCTACAAACGCATGGTGCACCTGTGAGCCAGTGCACCATGCAGCGCACCCAGATGTACTCCAATGGCTTGGGATCTAGAAGGCTCTTCCAGTACCGCCAGCTTTCCTGCAGGAGGCGATCTGGGAAGCCATTCATGCCGTCATAGGGCTCAATTGTTGGGCAGCTCCATCTTTCCATGATGTAAATGAAGCCGTCTCTTGGTCGTGCTGACCTCGCTGTGTCCATGTTGAGGCTTAGCATTCTGTCATGCACATGTGGCAAGTGGTGATGTATGTGTGCGTGTGTGCGTGTATGCCGAGAGAGTAGTGGACACACTCGCAGAGATCACAGGTGAGGCAAACATGAAAATAAGCATGAGGTTTATTGAAGGACAGTCATAACACAAATAACTGAGGCTAAAACAGAACATAAACACCGGTATTCGAGACTGGGGAAACAGCTCGACGCAGACTAAATATATACACTGGGAGGAGGAGAACTATACATGTGAGTTCATACCCAGTACCGAAGTAAATGACAGTCCTTGATAAGTCCTATATGAAGAGGAGAGTAGAATGGAGGTGAATTGCACAGCAGAGGGCGAGGCATGATTCGCATACTGGTTGAAGCAGGCAGAGTAACAGCGGAGAAGGGGCAAAGGCAAAGTCGAATACTATCAGGTAGGTATGTAGCGCTAACAACAGTCTGGCAACAATGCTCAGTCTGGCAACAATGCTAAACATGGGGCCAATTTTCCGTATGGCTTTTATCTGCGCTGAAATCAGTCCCGTTGCAGTGCAGGTGTGCTCAGCGCACGCACAGAGCGGCACATTACACAAGCAGGTGAGCCGGCGGGGCTGCGTGGCCGAGTCTCAGCCAGCGCATCTGGAGGTGCACAAGGCATGGGGTGAGTGCTTGTGGGCATTTGCGGTCCACCTCCACCCCTTAGTAAACCAGTGTCTATTTCTGCCTGTATCCTTCCCTTTGACACATGGTCTATATAAACAGATACTGACTTTGTAAACTGCTTGTGCATTTACCATACATCTCAGTTCTGCAGTAAGTGTAATTTCCTGTGAAATACTGGTCATCTGAAAGAAAGTCATTAATTTTGCTGTGCTTTTTGTAGCTGCATCTGCTCTTGTGTTGTCTAGAGACACAGCTAGACATGAGTGCTTTCCATTTACATACTTATAATGGTTTAGGGCCAAAGTTCATCCACAAGATGATAATGTGCTATCTCCTTAAATGTCGAAGTTACATTTCTGTTTCTACAGTGTACCTAAAGCAAGCACTTATCCAAATGCATATTTACTGTCTGTTGAAATATTAAATGTTGAAAGACCTCCCTTTTGCATGTTTACAGGCCTTTATTAGGACTTTTAGCTAAACTGCCTGTGAAGAGAAGGTCACTTGTAGTGGCTCTGCTTTAATAGTTTCATGTTGAATATAATCCGAGCATGTATAATCTTCTGTGTGTGTGTGTGTGTGTGTGTGTGTGAGAGAGAGAGATCTGAAGAAAGCTAGTCATAAATGTGTTTGTGACAGCTGCAAATAGTCCTACCAAGCATGCCTCTTTGTCTGAACTCCTGCCATACAGATGAGAAACAAATAGTCAAGGTTATCCAAATTGGGGCCAGACCATGTAAAACTAGTAACAAGTAACGCCCAAATCAGCTGAGCAGAAAACAGCTGTGAATTAAATTTGGGATGGTATGTGGTTGCTTCTAGTAAGCAACCATATACATGGTTTATGATGGAAATTTTTTTTTAATGATCAAACTGATAATGACGTAAATGGACTGTGAAACTCATGGTCTTTCCAGTGGATAAGAATTTGACTTAGGTCAGGAATTATAAGAAGAATGCAAACTTGTGTAAGAATGCAAGGTAAGTCAAATTGTAAACAATCGCTAGAGAAGACCCAGCTAATGTCCATGTGGTGCCCATGTGGGTTTATGAAGGGCTGAATCAAGGGCCCCATTTGGGCGGCCCACTGGGCCCCATAAAGATTTGTCCTCAGGTTCCATGGTGGCCCCACCTGTGGAATCCCTAATGGGGCTAATATGGGCTAAATTTAGGGCCCATTTGGGCAAACTTACTGGGCTCATGTATGGCCCCACTATTGTACGCCCATTTGTGTAAATGATGGGTTTTTAACAGGCTAAATCTTTTGGGCAACTGGGATATATACCTAGTCCCACAAAGGTTATTTTTCATATATTAAAACTATATAGTTAGTGTAAATTTGGTTTGGTTAAAATCAAAATTTACACTATTTACTATTTGTACACAAATTTACACCATTTACTACTTCTATAATTCTTATTTAATTTTAAAAAGCACATACATGGCTTATGTTAATAACAGGCAAAGGAGGCAAATACTGGCATTTGTCACGACCAGAAACAGGAGCGGATGCAGGCGCGGATAAAATCCAATAGGTTTATTATATGGTACAAAGTATATCATTCAAATGTGGAATCAGAACATGAACAGATCAAAGTCAATACTTCACATAGAGATCAGAATACATGAATGAAGCAAGGAGCAGGGCTGAAGAAATCCAACCAACAGAAATAAAGTCAATAATCTTCAGTCAGAGAGTAATCCACAAAAACCAGGATGATTACAAGCAGGTAAATCCACAGGAGATAAAGTCAATAATCCACAGACAGAGAGTAATCCAAACCATGAGTAGCGAACTATAGGCAGATGAATCCAAAGGGCTAGGCAGAGACTCGAGAACGTGAGACAGGCGTAACATCAATATCACTGTAGTGAAAAGGCCGGCAAACAAATCAAAAGGGCTAGGCTGAGAATCAGGAACGAGGAACAGACAAAAGATCAAAAACCATAAAGATGCAAAATATATAACTCTTGGCAGAAGACCACACTCTACGAATGGCTATATTGCTTCCCAACGAGTTCAAGTTCTAAGGTGCCTTATATGCACCACTGAAATGAGCTACAGGTGTAGCTCATCAGAACTCCGGCGAGCTGGTGTGCCTGTGCGTCGACGCCATGTTGTTTGAAGTCCTCTCAGGTTGAGATTTGTAGTTCTTACTGTGAGATCTCTGGGTGTGTGTTCTGTGCGTCGATGTGGTACTGACAGCATTGAGGTTTCACAAATGTTATTTTCAACTTTGTCAAGACATTTAATAATGAAAAATATGAAAACATTCAGAACATGGTTTAAGTAATGAGGTTTATTATCTGACACTAAATTTCCTACAGAACATTGTAATATGTAATAATGTATGAATACATTTTTAAAACTTAAAAAAAGGCGAAAAAGTAAGTGAAAATTGAAACTATGGCTGAGGCCCAGATGCAGCATCATGCCTATCCAGGAGAAAAACAAAATGCATTAAAAATTATATTGTGCCGTAGGCGGGTGGCGGCTCACAACCAGGGTGGCACCTTGCTCAGGGTACCTCAGTGGTACCTGCTGGCTGTGGGACTCGAGCCTGCAATCAAACCTGAGGGCTGGTGAGCGGAAGGACTACGTGAAACTACGAGAGATGCTCGACTTCTGGTTCGGCACTGGCGACCGAGAAGCGGCGTGCTCGGAGCTGGCGGTCCGTGTGCGGCACACTGACGGGCAACTGGGCGCGTTCGCCATGGACTTAAGGTGCCTCGTGCGCCGGGACTATCTGGAGTTCGAGGACACCGTACAGGAAGAGCTAGCCCGCCACACATTCCTCATAGGACTTCGGCCGCCGCGTCTTCGCGAACACACCAGGTTAGCTGCACCCCCTTCACTCCTTGGGGCGCTGCGAGAGGCAGAGCGCGCTGAACTCATCATGGTGGAACAGCTCTGTGAAAGAGCTGAGCGACCGCCCGCAACTCAGCGGTGCTCAGTAGGTGAACCGAAACGGGGCAGGGCTACCCGCCATGGTTAGCATCCGAGACTACTCAAAGCCAGAGGACGGCGTACCCCAGTGGGCATTAAACTAACTCCAGTAAGCGCTCAGGGAAAGCCGCCTCCCGCATCTATCTTTGTTCCCCAGCCAGTGGATTTGATTTCCGTTCGGGCAGTCGTGCTGGAGTTATGTGAACTATATTCGGGATGACATTTTATTACGGGGTCTCGTGGACACTGGTTCTACCATTTCGCTGTTGCACTGTGGATTATTGGGACATGGTGAGCGAGTTTCCGGACTGCCTAACCCAGCCTTGAGCATTCTCGCCGTCTCTGGTAGCTGCGGGGAGATGCAGGCGTACCACGGAAAAAATGGGTGAGCGGATTTATTCACACAAACTCTTTGGGGGGAGCATCTAAGAGGATTGCATATTGGGGTTGGACGTTTGGCTAAATGGGGCGCTGTGGTAAACTTCGGGGACATTGAACTCTGTGGAGGCTGGACAGCCTCAGGACAAGACGTGTGTTTCCCCCTCCCCCGACAAGGAACTCTGACGCTCGCAACGCCAGCGCCGACCGCCGCCACGTTACAGAGCCTGATGTAGCTATGGGTGACCAGGGATGGTCACAGCTGGGGGGGGGCAATGTGACGTAGGCGGGTGGCGGCTCACGACCATCATGCGGTTCTTTATTACGGGGTTCTGTGTGTTGGGGGCGGGGTTATGTGTTCACCCTGTTGGGGTAGTTTAATTAGTTTAGTGGC
>JAOVYU010045598.1:0-10588 GCA_025674565.1 Synodontis membranacea
GGTCGAACAAAGGATGTTCTCATTAGCGTTTTCACGCAGCATCTCGTTCCCGCTTTTTCAGGGAACAGGGTTACAGTAACCCGAGACGTTTCTCAGAGATTTAGTACTGTAAGTAGGATATATAAATCATGACATCCTTAAAAAGAAATGTAGTCAAGATGTTAGCACACTAAACCTGTAATAAGCAATTGAGATTCAGGAACATGCAGTAATCCAGCATTTCTTTAACAGCTTTCTTCGAATAACCTTTGCTCAATTGTGCTCGACATAATATCAACACTCTGGTCTTACAGGTTGCAGCCAAATTTCCAGGCCAACAACAGAAAAGACCTGAAACTAGCCCCAAAAATTGGGCATCAAAGAAAGGATACATTTTTCTTCTTATTCTGTTTTTTCATGGGGAAACAAATATTTAAGTAATTCTGAGAGGGGACTGTTCATTGACTCCATCTAACTGCATCAAATATTGCATTGAGCCTGGAAAAACATCACAATAAAGAATGCAGCAGTTTGGTGATGTCATTTGGTCACCCGCTTGATGCAGTTACTGTAAGCGCAAGATAAGCAATTGTTATTTATAATAATAATAACAAATATGTTATATTTATACAAATATAACAAATAACAATAAAGGTTGTTTTACACATATAGAAGCTCATCTGCATGCTCGTCGTGCTCATCGGGGTCTGGACCTGACTGCAGTTCGTCATCGTACAGATTTAGACAGATTTGTGAACAATATTTGAGAGTAATGGGTCTTTTGTGTATGTAGAAATTTTTAAGATTTTTGAGTTCAACTCATGCAAAATGGGAGCAAAACCGAAAGTGCTGCGTTTATATTTTTGTTCAGTATAGTAATCAGTCCAGAGAGGGTAAATAAAAAAAACATGTATGATACATCTGGGAAAGATGTCCCCTTTTCTGAGCTAGTTGCTCCCCTGTAGCTAGTCTCTGGTCTGATAAGCAGCCTTCAGGTAAATAAAAGATTATTTTTGAGTTCTTGATTCTGTCTGCTGACATACTTTGCTGGGTCTAAATCCAGACTGCAATTCACCAGCTGCTGACATCTGACTTTTGACAGATTTATTCATAATTAGAAAGGCAAGTTTAATCCTGCATCTAATACTGTGAATTTAAACACTACTTGCACTGCAGCAGTTGAATACAGACAAGTTAAAACACTTCAGAAATGCTTTCAGTGAGAATTCACTTGATTTATAATGAATCAAGCAAGGCCCCCCCCCCCTTAAATTTGTTTCAAAATAGCATTTTGTCCATGTGATTTTATACCTACAGTGAAATAGGGAACTTGCACTGCTCATCTTTACACAAAATCAGAAAATTCTGGTGATAAATGCTTTTAGGTAGATGGGTACTCATCCGTTTTTGGCTTTGTATGAATAAGTGTTTTAAAAATCTGATGCAGGCAGCTAGCTAGATAGATAGATAGATAGATAGATGTCTTTATTGTCACTATACAAGTACAGCGAGATAGCGTTGAAGCAAACCAGCAGATGTGTATAAGAAAGTAACATTAAGAAAAAAAAAAAGAAAAACTAAGTCTAATAATTAACTAAGAATAAAGTAGGTAATATTAAATGAAATAGAATATAAAAAATAGGTAATATTAAATAAAATAAAATATAAGTCCACAGAATATTTACAGTATAAAGTAATAATGATTAAAGTGTCATGTGGTTAAGGTGCAAGTGACGGATGCAATGTTGATAGAATATGGTACAGTGGTAACAGGGATATGTACAGTTGAATAAAGTGCATGAATACTGCACAACAGTTATTGCACTGACTAGATGCACAAGGGTGATAAAGTGTGTAAGAATATTGCACAACAATTATTATTGCACTGAGGTAGACAGTATCATGGTGGCTACTGTGAGGTGGTAGTGTGTGTGCAGGCGTGCATGCATGCATACGCTTCCACGATCAAGTCCAGTATGGTGTGGGTGTGTGTACATGTGCAAACTAGTCAAGTTCAGTCCAGTGTGGGTAGTGAGTGGTGTGAGTTCAGCATTTTGATGGCGTTGGGGTAAATACTGTATCTGAACCGGGTTGTGCGTGTGAGCAGAGTCCTGTAGAGCTTTCCAGACGGCAGCAGTGTGAAGAATGTGTGTGCAGGGTGTGTTACATCTGAGATGATCTGCATCTGCACCGTGTGTGGTGAATCTCCTCCAGAGTTGGGAGCTGGGTGCCAATGATGCGCTGGGCTGTCTTCATGATGTGCTGGAGGGTCTTTCTGTGCTCTGAGGTGCAGTTGAAGTACCATTCTGTAATGCATTACGTGATGATAGGCTCTATGGTGCACCTATAGAAATTGATGAGCAGTTTCTGGGGTAGTTAAGCCTTCCTCAGGGTCCTCAGGAAGTAGAGCCTCTGAAGCCCCTTCTTAGCCATTGCTTCCATGTTAATAGTCCATGACAGGTCCTGGCTGATGTAAACGCCTAGGAATTTGAAGCCACTGTGTCTGCACCTAATGAAGTCTAATATCAACTCCTTTGTTTTCCTAGAGTTCAGGGTGAGATTGTTGTCATGGCTCCAACACTCCAGGTTTCCCACCTCTTCCCTGTAGGCCGTCTCGTTGTAGTTGGAGATGAGACCAATCACAGTTGTGTCATCTGCAAACTTAACAATGATATTGGAATCATGTATAGATTTGCAGTCATGTGTGAAGAGGGAGTAGAGGAGGGGACTGAGCACGCAGCCCTGCAGTGCACCAGTGCTGAGGGTTATAGATTTGGAGAGGTGTTTGCCTATGCGCACAGTCTGTGGTCTATTACTAAGAAAGAAAGTGTTGGTTCTAGAGTGTGGGGGGTGTTGTTTTTGATGTGTGCTAGGATCAGGCTAGGATCACCCAGTCTGTGTTTTCAAAACAGCCCTGCAGACTTGTGATAGCACCTTCAGGCCAGACTCTTATTGTTTGTATTGTAGGCTTTGTCCTGGTAATGAGGGGTTTGTATGACAGGGTCAGCAATAAGGAAATGTGATCACAGCATCCGAGGTAGGGGGAAGGGGTCACTCTGTATGCATCTGCTATGTTGCAGTAAACGTGATCCAGTGTATTATTTCCTCTGGTTGGAAAGTCTACAAACTGGTAGAATTTTGGCAATGCATGTTTGAGGTTGGTGTGATTAAAATCTCCAGCGATGGAGTCCATTTCTGGGATGAAATCCTTAATCTCAGTTCATCGATCTTGTTGAGTATAGACTGTGTGTTCGCGACAAACAGGCTGGGTAGTGGTAGTTTGTTCTGGGAGTTCTTGAGCCTATTTTGAATGCTGGCTCTCTTCTGCTTTCTGTTCCGTCTCCGCCGATGTCGCCTCTTTGTTCGGGAGGTGATCCAGGCAGGCGCTGATGTTCTGAGTAACTCCACCAGTACGTCTGGAGTTGGAGGTGGAATAAAGCCTTCCAGTCCGAAGTTCAAAATTTCTTCTGGACTGTACACGATACAGTGCCTAACTAACTTTAAGGACTGACTTACTTTAGCTAAAGTTAAACTAATGACATAAAGAAGAAAAACGTGGCATCTGCGTGGAGAGCTCCGAGCCGCTGCTGCTCCGGGCGCCGCCATCTTGGAAGTTGTAGGAGTTGTAGGCATATAAACAGAAAATAAACTGGCTTATTCATATATACAGTATATATATTGTAACGTTTTACCGCCGGGAGGAACTTGGAGATACAAGTGAGCTTGATTGCTGCCCAATGCGAATGGCTGGGAGAAGTTTATTTCACTACACAGTCAACAGTACAGCATGGGAAGCAGCTTCACCCCGAGAGCCACACACCCAAATCAGCTTTGAGCTGAGCTGGAGCGTAGAGCATAGGAGTTAGCGATTAAGCTAAGAGCATACCAAACACATTGAACTCGGCCGAGGCCGCTTCCTGAGATGGAGAAACCACTTCCCCAACAGGGTGCACACACAGACACGCCCCCTACCCCATAGGCTGCCGTGCAAAGGCGGCGCAGAACATGCTGGAACCACTGTCAAACCCGTCTTCGTTACATTGCCCCCACCCGAGCTCTGACCGTCCCCGGTCAGCCAAAACCTGACTGCAGTGTCCGTAAAAAAGCGGGGCTAGTGATGTCTCTGCGACCGCCTACGCCCTAAGGTAGGAGGCGAGGAAACAATTTCAGGGCTGGTAGCTCCATAGGCGCCCCCACCCGAAAGTCCTGCAACATGTGTACGAGCAGCAAACATGTCCGGCTGCCGTTTAGGCACTAGCACATGGCTAACCCAAAATCCCCTCGCAAAATTTGTCCATTAAGTCCACCACAGCACCCCATTTAGCCAGACTGTCCAACCCCAATATGCAGTTCCTCTGCGATGCTCCCCACAAAGAGTTTGTGTGAATAAATCCGCTCACCCATTTTTACTCAAACCGTGCGGCATGCCTGCATCTCCACGCAGCTACCAGAGATGGTGCAAATGCTCAATGCTGGGTTAGGCAGTCTGGAAACCCGCTCGCTATGTCCCAATAATCCACAGCGCAACAGCGAAATAGTAGATCCAGGGTCCACGAGAGCCCATAATAAAATGTCGTCCAGAACACAGTTCACATAATTCCAGCACGACTGCCCGAACATTACGAACGGAAATTAAATCCACTGGTTGGGGAAACAAAGACGGATGCGGAAGGTGGCTTCCCCTAAGCGCCTCCCGGAGTTAGTTTAATGGCTGCTGGGGTACACCGTCCTCTGGCTTGAGCATGCTGCAAAGGTAGTCTCGGATGCTTGTTCGTTGCCCAACCGCAGCGGGTAGCCCTGCCCTCGGTTAGGATCACCTACTGAGTGCCGCTGAGTTGCGGGGGTCGCTCAGTTCTTTCGCCGAGCTGTTCCACCACGATGGGTTCAGCCCCGGCCATGTTGGATCTCTCGCAGGTCCTCGGTAGTGCACTCGAACTCGTTGATCTCCATCCCACTTCTGACACCAGTGTAGCGTTTTACTGCCGGGAGGAACTTGGAGATACAAGTGAGCTTGATTGCTGCCCAATGCAAATGGCTGGGAGAAGTTTATTTCCCCACACAGTGAACAGTACAGCATGGGAAGCAGCTTCACCCCGAGACCCACACACCCAAGTCAGCTTTGAGTCGAGCTGGAGCATAGAGCATAGGAGTTAGCAATTAATCTAAGAGCATACCAAACACGTTGAACTCAGCTGAGGCCAATAAACTAACACAACTTCCCCAACAGGGTGAACACACAGACACGCCCCCTACCCCATAGGCTGCCGTGCAAAGGCGGCGCAGAGCATGCTGGAACCACAGTCAAATCTGTCTATGCAACATATATACGGAAACAAATAGTAGGTCTAAAACAGAACCTTGTGGAACACCAAACAATACCTTACTATTAGGGGTGTAACGACACGCGTATTCGTATTGAACCGTTCGGTATGAGGCTTTCGGTTTGGTACGCATTAAAAACCGAACAATTCAGAAAAATACTTTTATATTTGAAAAAAATTAAAGAGAATAAAGTGTGTAAAATATAATGTCTTCAGTGCTACTACGCACAACAAGGCAGCGTGCTGACTTGACCCCTTGGATGGGCTGATGCGGTTTCTCCTCTCAGTTAGTATCTGCAGACGGACGGACAGATGGACAGACGCTCCACCTGATTGTCACGTCTCTCGTCCTCTCTGTTTTCACATAATGGTATGATCCTATATCCTCACATGTGATTGCTGCCAAATAAAACGAAGTTCTGCCATTAGCAGAGCAGCCAAAGGAAATAAGGTGTGGAGCCGGCTCTCACTCGGTGGGAGTCGGCTCTTCTGATTCACTACAAACTACTTTTGCTCATGACACGTGACTACTACTCCTGTCAGTCAGGCATTTGCTGCACTAGCTCGTTGCAAAATGGCTAGTAACGTTAATGCAATTATCTGAATAGAAATAGAGGATCTTCCTATAACCAACAGGTCTGTAGTTTGGGAGCACTTTGGTTTCCCTGTAAGTTATGAGGGTGATGGCAAGAGAGTGGTGGATAAAAAAACAACAGTATGTCGCATCTGCTACACGACCGTAATCAGCGGCAATACTTCAAACATGTCAACTCATTTACGCCGACATCACCCCAGTGTGTCAATAACTGGAACTAGATGAAAACTAGAAACACACACACTACAAACTATCCCCGGCACTCAGGCAGGCACCACTGAAATGGTGGAAAACCCACGAGCACCTATACCCTCACTTTGCCATGTTGGCATGGCGTTACCTGGCTGTGCCTGGAACAGGTGATATTGTCACATCAAGCAGATCTGTGCTGTCTGAAGAAAATTTGGACATACTCATCTTTCTGAAAAAAAAAAAAATGATTGAAACTGAGTTCCATATAAAAACAAAATTGTTCTTTTCTTTCTATTAAGTTTATAACTACTACAATATTACACAAAATTTTTTTATCAGGAGCTTTTTGGTTTTGGTTATAAAGGAGGTTTAGTTTTATTTGCTGCTAAAACAGAAACCCCAGAAGATGGGTGAAGAATAGCTCCATCATTGTTTAAAATAAAAGAAAAAACAAGATCATATTTTTTTTTATGTTTTAATAAATAAAAAAGTGAAAAAAATCTAAGAAATTATCTTTCTTTTTTTTTTTATTTTTGCTGTATCGAAAACATACCGAACCGTGACACCACTGTGTCGTATCGAACCGAACCGTGATTTTTGTGAACCGTTACACCCCTACTTACTATATGTGGATGGTATGATTGATGGTGTCAAAAGCTCCACTAAGTTCAAGCTACACAAGCAATGAGACACAACCCTGATCAGAGACCAGCAGTAAGTCATTTACCACTTTAACCAGCGCTGTCTCTGTGCTAATGATGAGGTCTAGATCCTGACTGATGCAATTCATGAATGTTATTCCTGTGTAGGTGTGAGCATAACTGCTGAGCTACAGCCTTTTCTAAGATCTTGGAGATAAAGGGGAGGTTGGATATTGGCCTATAGTTGGACAGCTGACTGGAGTCGAGGATGGTATTTTTAATCAGGGGCTTGATAACTGCCAATTTAAAGGATTTAAGTGCATATCCAATGCTGAGGGTAGAACTGATTTTTTTTAAGAATCGGTTCAATTTCTTCCGGAATTAACAACAAGTCTGAGGAAATGTGTAGGTAAAGGATCTAGTCACCTGAGATTGATTTTGATGATATTAGCAATTTGAAGAAATTAGCAAAATTAGTCTCTTGAAAGGGTAAAACATTCTAATTGCTGATCTGATGCAACATCAGCAACATGATGCACTGCTTTGACTTTACACAACATGTAAACTCTCTCACTCACTCAAAAGGTCACACACTAGATCTTGTCTTTTTCCATGGCGTTTCTCCGACTGATCTCTGTCTTAAAGATCTTTCTGTTTCTGATCATAAAGCTGTTTTATTTAATATAGTGGTTCCTAAGCATCACCGTCACTGTCGCACTACACGTTCCATCACCTACAGAAATATTAACATGTCTACTAGTTACAATGCAATCTCATTTTAATGATCAGGCTTTTGTTAACACAAGCCTTGATGATAAAGTGTTACTGTATAACTCGCAACTTTCCAATGTGCTTAACCAGTACTCTCCCCTGAAACTCTGAAACCCTGTCTCATTTTTACATTCTGCTCCATGGTTCACACCTGAGCTGCGCAAAATGAAGGCAGCAGGACCCCAATTATAGAGATGTAGCAGGAGTACTGGCCTAACTGTACATGCTCATGCTTACAAAGACCATGTGTTGGCTTATATGGAGTCTCTCAATAAGGCCAAATCCTTTTATTACTCCTCACTTATTACTAATGGTCAGAATAATCCTAGAGCTCTCTTTTCTACAATCAATAACCTACTCCAATCTCCCAGATCTTTTAAATTTACCCCTTTGGTTGATCTCTGATGTGAATTCCTCAACTACTTCCAGAACAAAATTAGCTCCATTTATAGTCAGCTCCAGTCATCATATGTTACAGCTAACCTGAATGAAGATTCGACCTTATCAGTACCATTAACTCAATTGTTCTCTGCTTTTACACCCATAGATTAACATATTGTCTATAACCTAGTGAAGCTCTGCTTGCTTATTGTACAGATAATAAATCCATCCCTCCTTACCGGCACTGTCCCTAGTTCCTTTAAAACTGCAGTCATTACGCTGTCCTTAAAAAGTCTGGGACTGCAGCTGATGATTTTTATAACTATCATCCTATTTCCAACCTCTCTTTCATAGCTAAACTTCTTGAGCGTAATGTTGCCTTACAGCTACAGGATCACTTATCGAATAATAGTCTATGGGAAGAATTGCAGTCTCGCTGCCAATAGTTTGTGTGTGTGTGTGTGTGTGTGTGTGTGTGTGTAGCTTACAAAAGACTAGTATAAGTGACTAATCTGACTGAATGGTGACAACAGTTTTCTTTTAATGCTTAATCACTCATGATTAGTTTTTGTATATTAATATTACAGTTTGAAGTGGTTATGCTTTGTTTAACACTGGCACTTCATATTACCAATCCTGCCAACGCTCTGCACTCTGAACATAAGAGACACCTCACTTTTCTATTTAACACATGGAAATTAAAGTACATCAGGTTCAAGCCTTGTTTATCAGTTACACCAGCTAATGACTTCTGATCTACAAATTTGAAAAAGATTTAGCTGATATTCACTGAACAGTTTGGGTGAAAAAATGGGTGAAAATGTGTTGAATGTCTTCTCTGTCTTTTTTTAATCTGGTATTTTATGGATCAGGTTCATAGAGTCGTTCTTGAATGCAGTACAGTTACACAATTATAGCTGGGGTATTATAGGTCTGAGCACCGAACGTGCCTATTGATTTTTCTTCCCTTTATTCTGTTGTAGAGACTCATAAACGCATGAGTGGTGATTGTTTTCCTTTTTTGTTTTGTGTTTTTAGGCAATTTCAGTCAAAGAAAGATCTCACTGCTTGGCTGTCAAAACTTTCGCTGAGTGAATAAGAGCGGGACTGCACTCTTCACAAAAGAAAAAAATCCCAGTATATTCAAAATGAGCAAAATAACTGGAAAATTCAAATCTTATCTTTTAATTATCTTTTAATCAGCACTTAAATGAACTAATGATTTGTTATCTTTTTGGTGAGGGGAAAATAAGGTTACTATATCACTGTTAGTACTGTATTGCTATATTGCTATTACTATATTAGCTATTTCACATACTGCTTTCTGCCTTTTCTTTCAAATGACTATTAATTATTATTAATTACTAGATGTTAATTTGACCTAAATGAATAAACATTCATTATTCTCAGTGGATTTATTTTATTTCATTGAGGTGTATTAAATACTACATCTTTCATAACATAAATAATTATCTTCATATGCAGGTGTCTGAATTTTCATATTCTTCATGTAGGTCCTTATTCAGAGCTGATATTCAGAAAGTTCCTCATACTCATGGAGTAGAGTTATACATGTGCTTAAAGGCCCACTATGTCTGTTTTTACATTTTTTAATAATAAAATTTTACAAATGTTTTTTTCTTTATTTGCAAAGAAAACATACGATTACAAAAGTAACGTCGGTTCAGTTCAGAAGTAACATCAAGAAGTAAGTTGAAGAAGCGTTTATGATTTGTAGATGTGTGGATATACTGTTATACAAACATCTCATGATATTTTGTAATTGATGATTCTCACTGTGTCGTTATCAAAATACCGTAAATACTGCGCAGATATCCTGGGGTCTTATTACTGATCACTCTGTATTGTACAGAAGAGCAAATATTTAACTTTTTATTCTGCAAAGGCTGAAACAGTGTCCTGAGAACTTTTAGTGTTAAATCTGAAAGGAGGGGCTTCTCCTTTAGCCCATAAAGTGAGAGACTAAAACACAAACCCATGAAGTACAATGTACAGCTGGTGTAGAAACAAATTTGACTTGACAATTCCATTCAATTTTATTTGTATAGTGCTTTTAACAATGGACATGGTATCAAAGCAGAAATATATACATTCAGCCACAGGAGCGTTAGTGAGGTCGGGCTCTGATGTTGGGATGTCTAGGAGGTTCCAGTTCCAGTTCATCCTAAAGGTTTTGAGGTCAGGGCTCTGTGCAGGACACTCGAGTTCTTCCACTCCAACCTTCACACATCATGTCTTCATGGAGCTGCTTTGTGCACAGGAGCATCGTCATGCTGGAACAGGTTTGAGTCTCATAGTTCCAGTGAAGGATACAGCATACAAAGATTTTCTGTAAAAGTGTGTGCTTTAAACTTTGTGATAATATTTTGGAGAAAGAACTGGATATGGAACCTTATCAAATTAGAATTTGTATTAAAATTATGATGTATTAGATTTTAATTGCACATACATACTGAAGTCAATTTTTAGATGCACATGCAAAAATTTACTTTAAACCTGATTGAGGGAAACATTAAGCAACGTCAAAATCACTACAGGTTTTCACTCATGTGAAAGTCTTGTGATCTTCCTGTATATACAGTGGTGCTTGAAAGTTTGTGAAATCTTTAAAATTGTCTACATTTCTGCTTAAATATGACCTGAAACATCATCAGATTTTCACACAAGTGCTCAAAGTAGATAAAGAG
>JAOVYU010045639.1:0-10585 GCA_025674565.1 Synodontis membranacea
TGCTTTTGGAGCATGATTTAGGTCATATTTGGGGTTTAAACTTTAGAAATAAGCATTTATTAGCATTTTTAGTGACTACCAAAATTCGCGATTTTCACACATCCGCGCCAGGGTCTGGAACCTAACCCCGCGAATGCACGAGGTATTACTGTAGTTAACTAACACATGATAATGCCATGAGATTATTAATGACATTCAAATTCTTTACTTAAATTATATATTTTAAAATTAATAATTCAATTTAAATCCATAACAGGGTTTTATTTTCAAAGTGACCTCAGAAGCCATTTTAACACATTCATTGAAAATAAAGAAAAAGGAATGAAAAAGGAAAGTTACTTTTCTTATTCCCATGGTCTTCTGGAAATTCGGATGATGCAATTTCCTGTTAAAGGTCTCATTTGGAGTATTACAACTATTTCATAGCTTTGTAAGTGTGTTCAGGGTTGTGTGACTGTTATGGGAAATCTACAAATTTCATTACCTATAATGGATGACTCCATTATGTTTCTAGGGCAGCATAAGACTGAATGTTTTAAAAAAAAAAAAATTTATGTTTAATATTTTTAATTATTTACTATCTGAAAACATATGGTGGGTGTGAAGGACACGTCATCTAAGCATTAAATGTATTTTTACCTTTAAATGTATATTTGTAAATGTACAGAATGCATTTTACCTTTAAATACATATTTGTAAATGTAATATCAATGGGATATACTGTAAATAGCACTCACATCATGAAATCTCCCAGCAGCTGTGACATTTAGCTGTGTAGAAACCATGTAGAAGATTACAGTCCCTCTCTGAAAGTATTGGAAGAGCAAGGCAAATGATTTTTTTTTTCTTTTCTTTTCTTTTTTTTTTTTTTTTGCTATACACTGAAGACAGGGATATGAGACAATAGATCAGACTTAAATCTTTCATTTCCTGATTTTCCATTTAAAGCTAATATTCTGTCATCTTAAATTAATTTATTTTTCAAAAAAACAGGCCTTGCTCTTACAATATGTTCAGAGGGGATTGTACATTCCAGTATGAACCAGTGCTAGTATGTGATTGTACTATTGTAGAGAGGAATGGACAAATGGATTTGCACTGTTGTCGGTGTCCCTCAGACTGACCCGGTCACTAGCCCAGTGGGTGCGTTATGCAAAAACTACCCAACACTACGCAACTAACCCAATAATATTATCTACTAAGCACAACCTGTGTATACTGTTATATCGCATTGTATTTATATTAAAACAAGTGCTGGGCTAATTGCCATGTCTGGTGGCTGCCCATCTGCAGTTTCAGAATCAACACTAGCAGCTTGAGCTTAGTAAAAGGGAAAGGAAAAAGGGTGGAAATTACATTTACAGTGTATTTATTTTTAATAGTATTTAAATGTAAAACAAAACAAAGTTATAGTCCAGCATCTAGAGTCATTCTTAGTCGTTCTTAGATTGCCCTTCTGGGGGAAGCCATAAAAGGATCTCAGTGTTTCCGCATTAGAAAAGGTTCCATTCAGAACACATGTAGGTGGGCAAGAACCCCTAAGTATCAGAAGAACCATTTAAGAACCCTTAAAAACCACATCCTACAAAAATCTGAGTAGTGTGCTGAGTGTATGTAGAGCTGCTTTGGGAGCTGCTCTTTACTTATGTCATTGGTGAGGCATTAAATATTTGCTGATCGTTATGGCTTGAACTGCATACACCAACCAGCTATAACATTAAAATCACTGACAGGTGAAATGAATAGTATTGATTAATAAAAGCAGACTTTTTTCAATGCTACCAGAACAGAGTTTTTTCAATGCTGTCTAAATTCATAATGTTTATGTTTTCCAAAAGAGTAGAAAGCCAACAATGAAAGGTATGTAATATTTTAAGAAAAAATACACAGTGCTTCCAGGATCAAGCTGCCAGACTACAGCACTGGACTGCATTACCCAGCTTGCCCCATAGTCTATTACTGTCAATAAATCCTCTTCACCTGCACATGCATCCAGCCTCACACTCACTTTCCTGACAAATTGTAACCAAAAACCATTTTGGTTCTCAGGTAAACAGTGCCTACATTTAAGGTGTTTTTTTCCCCTGATGTTCATGCAAAAAAAAAACCTTATTACTAACCACCCAGATAGCACCATGGCATTGTTTCAACGTTGAAATGTGGTTGAATGCGTTGATCTGATATTGAATCAATGTCATTTCAATGTCATATGTGAGCTATCTGGGCACTTAATATTACCATATTTAGGTATTTATTACGGGCCTTAAAAATAAGACAAAGTTCAGAACCGCACACCCAAGACCCTGCACATGCAGCTCCACAGCTGTCTAACCTCCACAGCTGAATAATCTTTATGCCAGTTGTTACATCTGAGGTCTCTATCAAAGTAAATCATCAACATGCATGCTTAACTCAATTGAATTTGGCTTACCTGTAGGTGCTGACAGCATTATTTGCATTACTTTAACACTAAATGTATCAACAGTGTCAAATTTCAATATTGTAAGGGTTTATTCAACTCAGTACGCATTTAAATGTGTTTATTTAACATTATGTCACATAAGCCGGGTTTTATTGCAGTTTTGTGCAAATGTCTGAAAAACCACAAAAAAAATATATTTTTTTTAAATACACATTTTCATTCCTCTTTCTTTGTTCACAATTTCAAATTGCGTATTATGTACAGTAGGTTAATGTAAACACAGCTATAGAAATCTTTCTATGTGGACAGTTTATTGATAGGAAAATTCCTTTAAGTATATACATGTGATATCTATACATCTGAAAATTATCATGGTGTCTCACTGCACAGTTTCAGTCTAGTTTATGCATTTATTTTTTCTTCTCATTGACAAACTGCCCACCATCTTGACCAAGGAGCCAATCAGGTTCATAATATAAGTTCGTTATCAGTTTACTAGACTTGCCAGCAATATATGAGGTTCATTGTGCGTACTGTAGGTACACCATCATTGTGTCTGAAAAGCATGCCATTTGCACTTTCCTCTCCTGCTGGTTCACTCAGTGGATACAGTAACACTGCAATGGTGTTTACTTAAGACTATCAGCCTCATCACAGTTCTAGGCAGTGCACATGCTTCTCCTACAAAGACAAAGAGTTTGTCTACTACTACCTCTTGGACAGCATATACATTAATACATCAGCGTAAGTCTACTTACCACGTTATTTATTTTTAAAATAATCCTCTCTAAAAAAAATCTACACTAATTTACAGTAACATCTTGGTTAAATTACTATCTGGTTTCTGAGAACTACATAACACTGAATCTGATCTGCTATAAGTCACTAATGACAGTTTAATGTCCAACAGTTCTGGCCTATGTTTAGTTTTAGTCCTATAGGATTGACTCTATTGACAACAATAGCCTGATTAAATTGGGAATATGAGGTTGGCATCTAGGGGTTGACACCTACCCTGTTAGATTGAATATATAGATAGATGAATACTGTATCTACTCTTAGTTTGAGCCTTGTGTTTGGCCTGTGAAGACTGCATTTGTTTTTAAAAAGGATAAACCAACACGAAAACCATAGAGCAAGGCCAGAAAGCAAGACATTTTGAAGCTGACAAAATCTGTCAGAACAATTGCCCAAGCAGTGGACATAGCCAAATTTGGAATATGCTGAAAAAGAAAGAAACCATCGCTGTACTAAGAACCAGACACTGGCAAGGTCAGCCAAGGAAAACAACAGCAATTGATCACAGATATTGTTAGAGTTAAGAAGAAATCACAGTCGGTGGCCTGCCACAGGGCAGGGGTGAAGGTATCATAATTTAGAGGACTTAGAGAGCAGAAATATAGAGACCTTACCACAAGCAACAAACCACTCATCAGCAGTAAGAATCAGACAGCCAGATTAGAATTTGCAAAGAAATACAGACATGAGCACCAAATGTTTTTGGAAACTAGAACAACTTCTATCAACCTGATGAAAAGGCCAAAGTGCGGAGAAAGAAAGGATCTGTTAGACATACGAGCTCATAGGTCAAGCACGGTGGAGGTAGTAGCATTTGAGTGTACAAAAATGTTCTCTTTTCCAATTACAGAGTGTCATGCGATGAGTCAGAGACAGATGGAAATGCAGTTTCGAGTTTTGATTGAAGAGCAAGAAGGTCCAAAACACGAACCAAAAGCCACAAACAGAAATGGGCAAGATCAGCAAACAAAAAATATATATGGATAAATACAAAAAAATCCATGAACCAGAAAGCAAGGCAAGATAAAAACACAGAACATCGAAACACAGGGTAAATCTTTATCAATTCAGGTAAAGGCACACTGGGTTTTAAAATGTTTTTGCAGTTCTGATACGCCCTCTCGATTGAAGAATTGAGCAAACACTGCAACAGGAATGCCTGCATTAGGCTGACTCTTCTGAGTGCTTGTCTGGACAGGAGATGAGTCCTGGGACATGCAGCCGGGGCTTGTGGTGCCACCAAGGCAGAGGAGAGAACTTGGATGAGCTTTGTCAGCTTCGTATCCAGCTCAGCCAGGTATTGCTGATGTTCCCCACGGCTTGGCATATCGCCGGTCCTGCTCTACTGCTGCATCCATGAGGTAGGTGAAGTAATCAGAGTCAGAGACAAATGCAAAAGCAGTTTAGAGTTTTCACTGAAGACAAGCCAGGTGTTTCCATGACAAAGTACATGATTTTCCATGTCACTTTTCTCATCTAAACTGTCATTCCATCTACAGTGTCTAATTCAAACAGTTAGTTTTCCCTATGCTGATATCTGCATATCTTTTTTCTCTTAGAATTTAATTTCTAAAACATTACTCTCCTATAAAGTAAGAAGGCGTAGCTACACCTGACTGACAGGATTTTCCCAGGTTAACACCACACCACCAATTAACACCACACGATTTATGGTCATATAAAAACTTTTCTGTACACATCCATGTGTCCCAAATTTCGAGTCATTAACCCACCCTCGTGAGCTCAGTGCTGGCTGTGATCACATCCATCAGCGAATTTCCAGTTGAAACTATTTAAGTTAAGGATAGATTTAAGTTAATTAAATTCATCCAATCATTTCTACCAGGAAAGGGGTGGGTCTACCAAAGCAGTGACTTCTCAACCTCTCTTCTCAACTGTGCAAACTCAAGAAAAAAAAATGAAAGAAAAGCTTGCAATAGCCTTGTTGCAAAAGTGGGCACAGCAGTTAACTACAGAGCTGTCCAATTGAGAAGGGATCTTCTGTTCACAGCCCTCTTCACGTCATTCTACAGGCTTTTGATATAATTTAGATCTGGGATCTGACTGGACCATTCCAAAACTGCTGATATTCTTCTTTTGAAAGACTTTCCTTTGTTGACTTTGATTCATGCTTTGGCTCATTACGTTAATGGAAGGTGAAATCTTGCTTCGTCTTCAGCAATCTAACATGAGTCCTGCACATTATGTGCCAAATTAAATTGGTATTTGGAGTGATCCATTATTACCTCTATCTTGCCTATAGCTACAGTCCCAGCTGAAGAGAAATTGCTCTATAGCATGATGCCACCACCACCATGCTTCATCATGGGTATGGAATTATTACTGAGTGATAAACCGTCATGTTTTCTGCAACAGATTCTGAATCTTGATCTTATCAAACACATTTTGTCACATGTTTTGTTCTCATTTATATGAGCTTGGATTTTAAAAAAAAAAATTTAAAGAAAAAGCATTTTGTAAAAAAAAAAAAAAAAAAAAAAAAAATACAAAATTGGTTTTGTCTGTGTTTCTAGTACAGTAATTGGAGTGTTGTTGTTGGTTGTAGTTTTTGTTGCTGTTGTTGTTGTTGCTTTATGTGTAAGGTTCTTTCATATTATTTTTTCTGAATTTAGCTGTTGTTAATTTGTTTAGGGAGGGGGAAGACACTAATGTGCCAGACACCTTATCTTTTCAAACTGCTGCTTATGGATGGTTATAGGGCATGTGAATGCACTTGCAACGGAGTTTCTTTTTCCTCATTTGCATTCACAAGCTCACAGTGGTTCATTTGCCCTGTCTGCCCTATTTATCTTTTTTTAAAAAAAAAAAAAAAAAAAAGAAAAAAGAAAAAGGCCAAAGTACTTGCATACTTGTATCCAGACTTTTGCACACCTCTTTACATTGGGGCTGTTCTGGGCATTTTTGTGCCTGCTATGAGCTACTATGAGGTTTACAGATAACATTACTGTGATTTTCTTTGCTTGCTTTATTTGTTTTGTTTAATAATGTAGGCAGATATAATGCAGAGAAAAAGTTTATTGGATAGAACATTGTATGTTGTACACATTTTATATTGATAAATATATCACATAGAATAAATATGCATTATTATTATATTATATGTGATAAGTATATCACAATCAGATGCATTACCCATTGCCCTGCACATTTGCCCCTGTGGAGTTGTCTAAATATCTTATAGTAGTACACATAGGCGGCTGGATTTGTGTTATCATCTGGAAAGCATTTCAAAACGTTTTGTTTTGAATGGTGAAATATGTTTTGTGAACTGGTAATTTGGTATGTTCAGTGTTCTGTTCACCATTTTGTCTCCAGCCTAATCCAAAAACCGAAAAATGAATAATTAACTGCTGGCCAAGAAATGGATGCCTTTTACAATAACTTAAATTATTTATGAAGACCTGCCTCCTGTGTAGATATAACAAGCTCATTCTAAGCTTACATAAAACACAATTTGTGTTTACCGGTAAATATACACTAATGAATACATACTTATGAATGTTATATTCAATTTCTATTAATTGATTCCCTAAATCCGACATAGTGGCGTAATTATTATTATTTTTATTCCCTTTTTATCCCAAACTTAAACCAAATCATAATTACTGTGACAGTGAATCACTAAATAAATTACATTAAGTATGTTTCCAAGCAGTTTTCTAAGGAAGATGGCATGTAGGGTGTTTCAGGCTTATTGGAAAATTGGTGCAGTTCTTATGGCTCAGCAGATAGAATCCCAGACAGCCTTGACCATTTTATCAGAAATGTGGTCTGTACCTTAATACAGTAACCTTTTTTTGGGGGGGGGCGGGGGGGGGGGGTCTCTGCAATGGGGGAATTAAATCATTGAAAAATCTGTTTTCTTTCTTTTCTACTGACACACTGATGCACTCACTGACACACTTTCAGTGATTGCTTTATGCTGGTCATGGTGGATGGCAGGGCACACACACACACACACACACACACACAGACACACACACTCATTCACATCTAGGGGCAATTTAGTGTAGACACTCCATCTACTGGCATGTTTTGGGAGGCAGGCCGAAAGTAGACAACCCAGAGCAAATACACAATGACGTGGAGAACTCCACAGTAACCTGAGCTCAGGATTGAACTGGGGACCCTGGAGCTGTTAGGCAAGAATGTTACCTATTAATACATGGAGGCCATTTGGTATAGCCTATCAACCTGTTTGCATATTTTGGACAATGGATGGAAACTGGAGAACCTGGTGGAAACCCACATGAACAGAATGTGCTATAAGAATATATTAGCTACTGTATGTTTAGCAGTTACTTAGGCACATTGCATACCAGACAACTTGTTGTATTCCAACGTCAGTCTAGATAGCTTCTTTTACTCGAACACATTAGGGAAAAGTGGATAGCCAATGGAAGGGGCAGCAAAAAACTTAGTTTGGGCATTAGGTCAACCATCCATCATCTATACTGCTTATCTATTAAGGATCGGGGGGAGCTGGGGCCAATCACAGCTGACCTCAGGAGAGAGGTGGGGTACAATCTGGGCAGGTTTTCAATTCATCGCAGGGCTAACACAGAATAGAACAGACATTCACATTCACATCTATGGGCAATTTAGAGTAGCCAGTTGACTTAATCTGCATGTTAAGTCATGTTGAGGTGCGGAAAGAATCCAGATTGTCTAGAGGAAAGGCATGCAGGCACAGGGAGGACACTAACAGACATCCCAACCGGGATGTAACCCGCCACCTCCCGCCCCGGCAAGAAGAGGGGGGGGTCTTAGAGGCACGAGCATTCACGGACTATTTGCATTAGATTGGCAGGCATCAGGGTGCCGCTATCAATGTGCAGGAGAAAGGCCCCAGTTGGCTGCCAATTTCAAACCCAGAACCTTCTTGCTGTGAAGCGGCATTGCTAAAAATGCACCACCATGCCACTCTAAGTGTACCAGATAATATAGTTTTATGTTTTTAATATGTATCCCTTTTACATACACTTATGGTAAGGGGGAGAACTGGAAGACATCAAAAGTGCATCTAAGTTTTAGAATGAAATTTAATAATGGCATACAAAGAGAATAATGCTAATGAGCTTAGCATGTTCTGGCCACAAGCCATAAGAGAATATTTTGGCCATAATGACTTCTTTTGGCAAAAATTTTGCAGATCTCAGGAACAGTACTAATGAACACCATTATACCAAATGGACAAATGATCTTCCCTCAATACTGATGATAGTTCAGAGCATTGTTGGGCCAAAATCTCCCCCGGGTGTTCAATTGGGGTGAGAGCTGCTGACTGTGAAGGCCATAGCATATGATTTAGATCCTTTTAATATTTTTCCATAAAAATCACTCAAACAGGATAGAAATGTAACATCATAGGATAAAGGTGGTCAGTCAGAATAACTTTGTACTGACTGACCAGAGCAAACAGTGAACCGACCCACTGCAAAACAGGACCATCCTGTTTTCTCCTTTCATTCGTCACCCATTTGTAAGTGTTACTGGGTAAAATGTACCTTTAATTACGTACTGCAGTAGCCTCACTATTAGAATATCAAGTTTTTTTTGAACCTGTATAAAATGTCATTTTACGTCTTACTTGCATACAGTATGTATATTCTGCTCAAGTGAACAACTTTCAATTACTTGCTTCTTGGCATAGGTGGAATAATATATTCCCTTGAAACGGTACTTTACAAACAATTAATCTGCAAAATATAACAGAAAATTGCTCTTGCAGCTGATTTTAATAGTTTTGAAATTGTCTACCCTGATTGTTTGTTGAGAGAACTGCTCTTTGGTCCTTATTCAACCAGCAGCCACAACACAGCCCTAAATGATCAGTGAACCACCACCATATTTTACAATAAGTATCAGACAGATTTCTGTGTGTGCAGTCCCCTTTTGATTTTGGTTTAATGGGGGAGGGGTTCAGAAACGCACTCCGGCAGAGCTTTCATACAGAGATCCAATCAGCTTTGTGCAGGGACAGTGCGCTCATGGGTCCAATTCCTGACAAATTTCTAATTGTATCAGATGTGAAATTTTATGGACCTAATTGTACTTAAATGTATTTTTAACTGCTTATGACTTTTTTTGTGCAGGCCAACAGCCTTCCATCTGTTTTATGCTTACAGTGCTATGGTTTTGACCATGGTACAGGATGAGAAATGGGTTTTACATATGTACATCCTCATATATAAACCCTAATAAGACAGGAACTATTTGCAGGCAGCAACAGTTCCTAAGGACTGTGAAAAAAGAAAAGATTTAAAAGATGTTGATTTGTTTGCAATTATTTAAAATTAAAAATTAGAAAAAAAATTACAAATATTTTAAATCTGTATGGCACATCTAAGTGTCATGTTGGACATGAATTAGTCATAATTTGACATTCTATTTGAAGGTGTGTAAAAGTGTAGTTACATTGTTCTACTTTGCATGCCAACTAGATCTGTTCCTTCAGTATTTACATCGATCAGGTATAACATTATGACCACCTGCTTAATATTATGTTGGTCCCAGTTTTGCTGCCAAAACAGCCCTGACCCATCGAGACATGGACTCCACTAGACCCCCTGAAGGTGTGCTGTGGTATCTGGCACCAAGATGTTAGCAGCAGATCCCTTAAGTCCTGTCCAGTACATCCCACAGATGCTCGATTGGATTGAGATCTGGGGGATTTGAAGGCCAAGTCAACACCTCAAACTCATTGTTGTGCTCCTCAAACCATTCCTGAACCATGTTTGCTTCGTGGCAGGGAGCATTATCCTGCTGAAAGAGACCACAGCCATCAGGGAATACAGTTTCCATGAAAGAGTGTACATGGTCTGCAACAATGCTCAGGTAGGTTTTACGTGCCAAAGTGACATCCACATGGATGGCAGGACCCAAGGTTTCCCAGCAGAATATTGCCCAAAGCAGTGTAAGCGACACACATGCACCTGGCCATCCACGTGATGTAAAATAAAGTGTGATTCATTAGACCAGGCCACCAACCTCCATTGCTCTGTGGTCCAATTCTGATGCTCATGTGCCCATTGTTGGCACTTTTGGCAATGGACAGGGGGCAGGATGGGCACCTTGACTGGTCTGCAGCTATGCAGCCCCATACACAACAAACCTGCGATACATTGTGTATTTTGACACCTTTCTATCAGAACCAGCATTTGCTTCTTCAGCAATTTGAGTTTCAATAGCTCCACTGTTGGATCGGACCACACGGCACACATTGTCAAAGCACACATGTGCCTTGGCCGCCCATAGCCCTGTGGCTGGTTCACCACTGTTCCTTCCTTGGACCACTTTTGATAGATACTGACCAATGCAGACCGGGAACACCCCACAAGAGTT
>JAOVYU010045743.1:0-10582 GCA_025674565.1 Synodontis membranacea
ATACAGCAAGAGCTACAATGGAATGGTTTAGATCAAAGAATATTCATGTGTTAGAATGGCCCAGTCAAAGTCCAGACTTGAAAATTGCTGTTCACAGATGCTCTCCATCCATGTAATTTTGATAATTATGGTCTATGGCTCAAAAAAAAAAAAAGTGAATAAAAGCATCTCAAATTAGAATATTTCATTTCAAGTTTGAGTAAATTACTATATGAACAGTATAAATATTGTGTACCATGTATTTGGAAACCAAGGTCTTAGAGCCTGGAGGAAAAGTGGAGAGGCACAGAAGTCGAGTGTGAAGTTTCAGTGTGCAGTCTGTGATGATTTGGGGTGAGACGTCATCTGCTGGTGATGGTCCACTGTGTTTTTTCAAGTCCAAAGTGATCGCAGTGTCTACCCGGAGATTTTAGAGCACTTCATGCTTCCATTTGCTGACAAGCTTTGTGGAGATTCTGATTTCCTTTTCCAGCAGGTCTTAACACCTGATCACAGTGAGAAATCGACTACCAAATGGTTTACACACTATAACCCACCTGCTCAGGTGAAGCCGATCAACTTCCAGACCAAACACCAGTCCAGTTGCTCAACTCGACATCAATTGGTTCTGATTCCTTCAGAATAAAACCTTCTATTTTCTTGAAGATTCCATTACAAGTCGTGCATGGTACTGCAAAGAATTCGCACTTAGGTGTACACTGTTAATGTGTAAGAAATTGTAACTGTAGTAAGAGTCTAAAGTGGTCAACCTTTGGGTAAATTTCTAGGCAATAAACTCTTCATACACAGTCATAATGGCAATGAGTCAATGAGGGTTTATGGAAAATGTCAAGTGCATTTGAGCACATGTGAATGTATTTGTGTGGGAGTTCTAGACTCACCCAGCATCTGTTTCTGTCCCTGTGGAAAAATATCAGCCAACAGGAAGGCCATAAGAGGCTCCTCACCCTGCAGACATAGAAACACGGACTAATATGCATTATATTATTATTATTATTATTATTATTATTATTATTATTATTATTACTACACAGAATTATCATTCGAGTATCATTCACGTTCATTGGAATGGTGTGTTATATCTAAATATTAGTCACAATGAATATAGTAATTGTTCATAATGTTATCACTATAAGAACAAAATGTCTGCGTAGGCACCATTACAGGACCTTGGAATGGAGTCTGTCCCGTTTAGAGAGTAGCATAAGAATACTGCAGTTGCCTCCAGTGTAAGAAATAAAACCAAACAAAGAAAATAACACCACTCTGCATTCAGAAGTGACTTTTGTAAAGATCAATATAATTACAGCTTAAGATAAAAGATCGGTCCGAATGTGCCTCTGGTTGCAGACTTGTACCGCTCTTACAGGCACTAAGGCTGAGTCGGGAACACAGATGAGAACATGAGTGTGTACTGGAGTGTGTGTGTGTGAGACCACCACAGCGACCTCCTCCTCCTCCCCCGGACTGTGCATTTGTGCATGACACACATGTGCTGTGATGTCATCACACGAGGCACCTGACTGGCCATTGTTCTGATTG
Organism: Synodontis membranacea; assembly: GCA_025674565.1. Lineage (NCBI taxonomy): Eukaryota > Metazoa > Chordata > Actinopteri > Siluriformes > Mochokidae > Synodontis > Synodontis membranacea. The sequence continues at coordinate 1,543 of JAOVYU010045743.1, forward strand.
CAGTGAAGGTCTGCGGACGTGCTGCAGGATGATTCATGTTCTGGAAATATGCAGACCGTGCAACAAGGTGCTCATCCAAAGAGTGTCGAGCAAGCAGGTGCAGTTTTGAGCTGCATCCCAAACTGGATATTACTGAGATAAAAGCTGTCAGAATAGTGCACGATGCCTTAAAAAAGTGTTAACCAACAAAGGTTCGGAGGTGTGCAGTTTGGGACACGGCCACATGCAACAGTGATTTAAGCAGTGGCTGGAAACCATTTATCAATGCACTAGGCTAACACTGACTGTAAAGGGTATTTCTTATTGCTCTCGGTCTGTTTTGGACGCACTTGTGTATGCTCACATTTAGGATATAGGAAGGAAGAGAGAAGGGTTTTTATGACACGCTTTAAATCACAGTACAGTACGGCTTGGGATGTAGCCATGCAGTAGAAAGACTACAGTACACACTCTAACAAATTCATCAGTAATATAAATTCAGACAGTTGTTACTTACACTATGACTTGGTGCCCAGTGTGGAGCATGGCCACAGGAGTGTTCAGGTTCTGAGCCTGAAACATGCACCCACTAAACCACTAGCAATATTCTCCTCCTGGTCCTGGGCTGAAGCTAAATGCTTTATTATCCAGCTATCCATCCATCCATCCTTTATCTATACCACTTATCCGTCAGGGTGGTGGGGAAATTGGAGCCAATCCTGGGTGACTTCAGGGGAGAGACAGGGTAAACCCTGTGCAGACTGAAAAATCTATCACAGGGCTAACACAGTAGCAAAATAACAAAAAAGAGCTCATTATTAATGGGTGTATATACTATACATCTGTGTATACCTGTGCCATAATGCAGCCAGGTGGAGGTACAGATTCATACCTGTTCAATGCATATTTAAACCAGTTACGTACTCATTAGCCTTGCACACTATGTGTGTACAAACGCAGCACACATTTACTGCGTCTGAAGCGTTACACCAAACGTGTTGCGATTCTTCACGCCACGTTTCGTGTTTTTAACACCTCCCGTCTCAGACTGAACCTTTTCTGAATATCTTCAAAGTGGCATGCAGTAACTCTGTTGAACCAGACTAAAGTAATTTCCCTCATTCTTTTGTTAATATGTGGGCCAAATAAATAAATAAATAAATAAATAAATAAAAATCACCAGTAGATAAGATAAGAAATGCGAAAAGCAATTTGTTTCATACTTTCGGATTGTGTGAAACCACATAAAAAAAAAAAAAGTGGTTAAATAATAACAATGTTTGGTAAAGGTATGGATGAAAGATGTGAAGCCCTGGAACATGATACACCTAGGAATTAGGAACTCACGCAGTATTTAAAATCCACTAGAGGGAGACAATGCATTTTACACCTGCGCTCTGTAGGCCATGGTCATAGTTCACTTTTGAACAAAAAAGCTATTTTCTATGTATCGACACTTGCTCCAAAAAAGCTGGCCGGAATGACACTTCCCTATTGAAACCAGTAGTAGTCTCAGTCTCATGAATGTCCTTTTGATGGTTGCGCAGCACAATTACTAAGAATACAGCCATCTGAGATGCACCAATTTCAATGTTCAAGCTGTCAATTAATTCCATCATTGTGACTGAATGATATAAACCATCATGAAGCTGCTTTCTCTGCTTCTTTGATGGCCATTTTATGCTCTTTGACTCTACTTTCCTTTGGTCGGTTTGTCCTGTCCATTTGAAGCACTTTTTCTCAGCCTTCGGATGGGAAGCGACGTCTTGGAAGGTGCTTTTTTGAGAGGAAGTGACTCAGTGGCTGGTGGGAAACTCATTCAGATTAGCGAACCGGTTAGAGGAGAGCAGCCATGCTGCTCACCAGTACCACTGCTTTCTTTTTCTTCTTCTTTACTCTCTCTACATTCCCATCTACCCCTAAGAGCATGGGTAAGTCCTGCTATCGTATCTCTTCCAACCATAATATATTCATAACATTGTCCAAAACAATGCTATTCATTTGCGAGTCACCATTTTATTCCAGAGGATTTTATGGTGCAAGTGAAATATTCAAGGCATCCAGTAAGGAGAACAGAGGGACAGCCATTGACGCTCAAGTGCTCAGCATATTATCAGGAAGAGCAATGTGGAAACATTTCGGTCGGTTGGTGTCTTTCTGTGGGAGTAAAGCTATGTCAGCCACTTACTGATCCAGACAGATACCATATCAATGAGACTAAAGTCAGTGGGGAAACTGTGCCCAGGCAAAAAGATGCCTTCGTTACGTTTACGCAGCTGACTCTCAATGACACTGGCTTTTATCAGTGCAAAGCCGAATGCCAGCGCACTTCGACTACAGCTATGGGACATCTAATCAATGTCACTGTGACAGGTATGAGCGTTGTTATCAACAGCTACAGCAAAAAAAAAAAAAAAAAAAAAAAAAAAAAAGCTTGCAACCATTTTCAATGCATTAATTTTGACCATGAACATAACATGTACAGTGTAGATAGAGCCAAAAAAAACAAATATATAACAGGACTAGTTCAATCAACTGTTATTTTTTTCAGAATATAACAAATTTATATTGTTTCTGAACCAAGACAACATACTGTAAGGACTACTGGTTGCTAAAATAAACTTCTTCTTTTTTTTTTTTTAATGAATGTACGATAAATGAAAATAAGCAATCCAATTTAAATAAAGCAACAAAATAGCATGTTTTAATGCATAATCAAATATTTCATGGTTTTATCAAAGTAAGACAATATATTTTAACCTATTACTTTTTTCTGCCTTTTAAGTAAAGATGTTCAACTTTTCACTGCTGCAACACCACAAAGTAACAGATCACTCATGAATATATCAGTTGACATTTTTTTTTCCTTTCTGCTGTTGTTATGTAACGGCTGTGTAATTGGTCAGCTCCATTAATTATTCTACTTTGCTTTCTGTTTTTGGCCTTACAATGTACATATCCCCCGAATCATTGTAGCTTTCCTAATGATCTTATCAGGTAAGGAGGAGACGACAAACATCTTCACGACCGACACGAATAAAGGTCCGACAATTCTTATTTGGAGGGGCCGATGCAGTGGGGATCTGTTTCTTCTGGCAATCAGCATCTTCAACATTTTATGGATCTGCGACATGTGATTACGTTATCTTTTTGACGCATCAAATGCAGTAAATAATAAAATCGTACATATTCCTACAGCATGTTCTCCATTTTTTTTGCTTGTGCTGTTACTATTGCATCGTGTTGCATTGCTCATGTTGCACTAAGGTATGTGTATTTTAAAGTTACACAGGCACTAGACAGACTTTCGAAAACCCAGACCACAGCTATATATACCTCAACAGGAAATAAGGTAGAGTTGAAAAGAATTTGTAAGGGTCTATAAAGGTTACTGGCAAGGTTCTGCAAGCCAGACTTTAAGAGAATCCTCTAAGGCAAAATAAATAAATACATGATTAAATGAATACCAGGCTGTTTTTACAATAAACATAACTTTTATTGTTATAAGGACCAATAGTCTGTGGTTTGTCAACTGCAAAATAAAATTATGGGTGATTTTCAAAGAATAGTATAGTGTGTTTGCATCGTAACTGTATAAAATAATAGCTCTTTGGAGCCCTGGTGATCTTCCTTTGGCTAATCATACTGTTTCTAAAAACATCACCCAAAACACTGTTGTATAAACGATGGGGGTAAGAAATGTACCAATAAGCTTATACTGTAAGGCAGCTACTCATACTGTAAATAAATACATTTTCAAGGTAGAATGTCCGCAAAGCATTTTAGTTCTGAGTGAGGGTCGACCGCTAGTGTACAGACCATCAGTAAAATCTTCAAAATTTCCAATAAATCAAACGTTAAAGGCTGTAGTGAATATCGTTCTAAATTCACCTTGTCTGGACAGCACAGTGGTGTAGTGAAATCCACAGCAAAGCAATTCTTTTACTCCACTTCATAGTTATAACGGCTGAAAAGTTTAGCTTGGGGGATAGGCTGCCAAAACCTTTTGTAAGAAAGCATGCTAAATGTTTATGCACCGATTCAACGTTCATTTTTATGGCAAGAACCCGGGTAAAAGTTTACAGAATTCCGAACGCAGCACGAGATGCCATTCACATGCGTTCAACGAGGGCAGTCACACGGCACATGTGGGGGAATAAGGTTCACCTGAACTGTTCATCTGTGAAGGAATCAGAATATTGATATTAAAAAAAAAAAAAGTGCAAGGCTAGAAGTGTTTGCAAGATGACCAAAGTGGCCGAAGGTTCGATAGCGGTATTGATTAAGAGTTTGACATGGCAGATTTGTGTTCACTTCATGGAGATAGCGAGCAAGCTGTTTGCCAAATAGTTCCCGGCTAGTACTGATTAAAAGTTTGCCATGGCTAAGACAAAGGCAGATTTTTGTTCACTTCGGGGAAATTTTCAGTGTTAAGTTGTACACAATGATTAATAATGATGACTATTAAAGGAAGTAGTCATGTCACTCTGAATCTTGTAGGAGCTAATTATAAAAATGAAGTGGAAGACTGAGGTCACCAGTTTTTCTTTTCTTTCTTTTCTTTTCTTTTTTTTTAACCAAAGAGGACACCAGCTATTGAACAGAAAGATACATCATCGGAACTAGTGAGAAAAAGAGAGCAACAGGGAAGTGAAAAAGTGGAAGGCACGGTGGAAAGAAAGAGAACGCCAGGGAGATGATGAGGTGGAAGAGGAAGAGTTAAAGTAGAGAGAGAGAAATCAAGACACACACACACACAGCTCAGGCAATGACAATGGAAATGACAATGCCCGAGTTATCAGTCAGTCAATATAAGTTATCTCCAGTCCAGCTGCTCCACATGGTACAGTATGAACATTAGAATTATATAGTATTTTAAATCTGAATAAGAAGCACAAATGGATGTTTCCCAAAACAGTGCATACAGTATAGGATACATGGCTCAGTCTCAGTCGCTTATTCTCTTATTCATTTAACAAATGTGTTTGCGTTAAACAAATATCGAGTAAATGACTGCTCCAAAGTGTATTAATAGGAGTTTATATATTGTAGAATTGGGTTAGCTTTATTACAGTTCTCTTCTAGACATACGTAGCCAAGTCCCAGTGTGATGGGTCAGCTCAGTCAAACCTGGAGAGTTTCCCCAAGACCTTACAAGAAAGAACCAGAGGAAGCTTTCGAACAGAGTGATACAAAACATATTCATGGCTCTAGTATTCCCAGTCCAAAGACAAAGCTTAGAGTTTCCCCTGCCTAAGGACCCAAAGAGTGTTTTTCATATCCATGGAGGGGTATCATAATTAGAAAAAAGGCCACATACTGTACAGATACAGAGGTTTCTGTTCTTATGCCAGATCTGAGATCAATACAAATGGTTTGCATGGGCAGAGGACAAAATAATTAGTGACAAATTTACCTTGCTCTGGGAATGATGGGGCAGAGGAATAAGAAACAGCTTCATTTTTGAAAATCAAAACTACGTAAAATTTTTCTCATTTTTTTCCCTTTGCTATTTATCTTGTCCTCTTGTCTTGAACAGTGTCTTGTCTTGTGTGTGTGTGTGGTTTTTTTGGGTTGATATTAGCACTCTGTCTCTGAAGCTTCCAATTCCAATTGCCACAGAAAACACACTCCAGCGGTGTCTCCTGATTCAGAAAAAAAAGAACGTTTTTCTAGCAATGTTAAATATACTGGGAAACAATATTCCCATGATTTAAAAAAAAAGACTTCAACAGCAAGACAAAAATGCGACATACGCAGCGCCGTTGTGCTGAGTAGGGCACATTCAGGTGTCCAAGTGAAAATAAAAGAAGCATCCAAACATGCTTTTTAGGTTACTTGCATTGCACACTGTTTAAGCTTAGTCACATTAGACTCTGTCAAAGGTGTGCCTGATACTTCCAACGTCTTCTCATTGCTCGAACGACTATACGTATTCATCTCTGGGTCTTACTGTACGTGCATAATAAATGGTTGGAAGTGCATCGGGAGATGTTTGATGGTGCACCAAGCGAACTCCAATGGCTTAGTGATAAATATTGGGCTTGCAGACACAGAACGTGTTTGAAGAGGTTCGGAGATTGAAGAGATTGCATCTGAGAATCATTGCTGAAGCCAGAAGTGACATTTCTACAACCCAGCTATACAACCTAAAGTGGGCAATATGGACAACAAGGACACTTCAAGATTGTCTTCTTGCTTCCACCCTTGGACAGCATGTAGTACCAGATGGCAAAGAAAGTTTTCGTGTCAGAGTGTACTACCCAGTTATTGCTAGGATGAATGCAGAAGTAGAAAGATGATTTTCAATTACCAACTGCAACACCATGAAAAGTGTCACTATCTCCTTCAAGCAGTAGTTTTTTTGAGAAAGAGTGCTCTTCTCCTATTGGTAAGAAAAATTTGTAAAGCTGCTTTGAGACAATGTCCATTGTTAAAAGTGCTATATAAACAAAGTTGAATTGAATTGAATTGAATTGGCCAATGCTTGTGAGTCTTTAACATGATCTTCACCAGACAAGGAGAGTATTAGATAGTCTACCAAAGAATTAAAAAAAAGAGAGAGTCCTACCACTCCTACACCAGTCCCACACAGTCCTAACACGCGTTTTGTTTCACTCAACATTGAACCAAAACGCACTAAAGCTTTAGGTCTGAATATGTGTGTGAGGCATTTTACTGAACAACATGGTAATCGCCACATCAGTTTTTGCACTGGATCTATTTTAGATCTGTCATTTCTACAAATGTATCTTGTGGTTTCCTTTATGCCTGGTCATGTGATCCAGACAATTCTGTGTTATGTTACACATAAAACGCTGCATGCATCATATTGTATGTTTGTGTCGAGGTTTGACTATTGGACAAATGTTTGTTCATATTAGGGGTTTAATTTACAGTTATAGAGTGCAATACTTCATTGTGGCCAAAGTAACAACTTATTCAATTCATAAGGACTTCGATGGTGGGCGTCCCATAAAATATGAGCCTAATAAACAGACTGAAAAGCATGTTTTCATTTTGTTGAAACATGTTTTCACAGTTCAATTGGATAGAAGATGACAGGATAGAAGACTTGGAACTTTGTGGTTTCGCTGTAATATGACAAGCGTATTTTTTTTATTATTATTATTATTATTAACTTCCAGAGAGAAAAAAAGAGGGGAAAAATAGGAAAGAGGTTGATAACTAAGTGATAACAGGAACCAACTTGACAACAGCATTAACTGTACCTACTGGTTAACAGGCACATTATTCAAAAAGTGAAGTTATAGAGTGTAATCAACCTAGTGAAGGTCATCTTTTGTTCACATTTCATCCTTGTACTTATATAGTGCATATTATGAAACCGTTGCTTGATTAATGTGAAGGAACTGATTATTGCACTTAAGGTGGACTTATGATTGACAGCTGATAGGAATAATTACGGTGGCCCAGAAAGGCAAGATCCTAAAAAAAAAAGAAAAAAAAAAGAAGTCAACTTTAAATAAAAAATGTCAACTTTAAAAATAACAAAGTCAACATTAAATAAAAAGCTCTCTTTGTTTGTTGGCAGTTTTTATTTAAAGTTGACTTCTTTTATTTAAAACTGACTTCCCTATTTTTAAAGTTGATATTTATGGGTGGTGAAACCACCCATATTACTGTTGCTTTTTTTGGGGTTTTTGGCCAGCGGAGCTGCGGCCGATGCGACCTTCAGTGACCGATAGGGGGCCGAAAAACACGTTCACAGAGGCATTTCGGGAATGGTGTGCTATTACTTGGCCCGGGTGTCCCTCGCTCTACTCGTCCGTTTCATCCTTCGGCCGCAATACCCCGCTCGCTGTGAACATGTGTGGAGTTCCTTCAGCCCATCACCTGGACATTCCCATAGAAGGGTCACAATCCCTTCACCCATAGAAAAAGGGTCAAAATCTCTTGAGATCCTGATTACACTTTTCGAGGTGTTGTTTTGCGGCCGAAGGCCGCAAAACCACGCAACCTGATCACACTCGGACAGACCGCTCAGCCACAGAGTATAGGGTGAAGAGATGGGTGTTAGCATTAGCCCATTAGCATGCTGCCATGCTAATATGCTGACATGCTCCGATTTAGCCGAAACTTGACAGGGTAGTCTGTTACATGCCCACGTTGGCTATGGTGGTGTTAGCATTAGCCCGTTAGCATTCTGGTTATCTTCTCAGTTTGTTTTTGTCATGCTTAAGTCCTAAGGTGCGTTTCTCTGTTTGCTCTCGTGCCATTCACCTAGACGTGATTATTTATGTAAATATATTTCCATTATCTCCTGTGTTGTGGTTTGGCTACTGGCACATTCACTGGCCTCTGCATTGGTTGTGCTGTTCCCTTTTATCTCCATTGTGTTGAGCCCTTGTTTAGGTGGTTTTCCTCCCTGAGTTTCTCCCTGGTTTTGGTTAATGATCATTTTAAGTTACTCCCCTGTTTTGCCACTACCTGTGTTTATGTTGTATTATTATTCTGTCTTAGTTTAGCCTCTGATCCTGTATGTCTCTGCTGGCTTGCTGTTTGTTTTGCCCTTGCCTTTTGTCCTGTTTCCCTGTAACCTTCTCTCATGCGCTGTGCCTTTGTTTAAATAAAAGTATATGCTTTAACTCTACTTTCCTCCTGTCTGCCTGGTTCCTGCATTTGTGTCTGACTTTCGAGTAGTATGTGACAGATGTTAATTTGTTAGTTCATCCTTCACTCACATCTTCACTTTTAACCCTTTCAACACTTTTTTTTAAAAAGAAGAAAGTAATAATAATAACACTATTCCTGTGTCCAGACTAATTACAGGCCAAAACAAAGTAGACTAATAAGGGCCAGGTACAAGTAACATTGAACGATTGGAAAATGAACATTAAATTTGTCATATGGTTCATTACTGTAGTAGTGTCACGTTCTGGCTTATTAGACGGGACTAGAGACAGTGGATGTGTGTGGAAAAGAGGTTTAGACACAGGCGCAGGAACAGGCAGAGAGGAACGAAGTAAACCAAACAAATCTTTATTTAGTACAAACAGAACGAAACCTACAGAACTAAGGAGAGAACCGATAGCATAAA
>JAOVYU010045846.1:0-10578 GCA_025674565.1 Synodontis membranacea
GGGGGGGGGGGGGGGGGATCATGTGTTACCTTGCTGCCATGGTAACAATGAAGAGAGGGAGAACTGGTAAAAAAAAAAAAAGGTTTCGTTCAGATACTGACAGCATAATGACAGCTAACGATCTCAGAAATGAGCGCATTGTCTTTTGGGAACAGATGCGGTGTGCAATTAGTGGATTTGACACAATTTCATGCTCTGTCTTTATACTTGAATCCTCTGAAGAATTGCTCTCTCTCTCTCTCTCTCTCTCTCTCTCGCTCTCTCTCTCTCGCTCTATTATGGATTTATCATTTTAACTTTTACCGAAAACTGTACATTGAAACCAGATGCAAAGCTGAAAACACGTTGATCTGTACTGTACAAAAGGACAACGAATAAGAGGAAAATCCCCGGACTCGACTCCAAATCAGAATTAAGCGTAAATGAAGTGTTTCATTCATTTTATATTGTATTTTATATGTGCCAATGACTACAAGGTTTTTTTTTTTTTATTTAATAAAGAATAACACGCAATACTTTTTAAAAATCACATGAAAGTTACATTTAATATTGTAGAACAGCTGCAAAACAAGTTACTTCTTTACATCTGCAGAACAACCCACAGTTACTACGTAAGCTTGTAGCAGTTTTAAACAGTCGTTCCCTCACCAGGCTTTTCCCCCTTCTCTCTTGAAGATGGTAAGATAAGGTGAAAAATGCAGTTTGTCATGTTGCCAAGAACTCACAGAGAGCAAAGTCCCTGTTCCTCAAAACTTACAGTACCTGGAACAGCTTTACGTGTTGCAATATGCTCTCACTGCAGACGCTGTCCATAAATTCTAATCTCCAGTAACAGTTTTCGGCACTAGTCTCAATTATTTCCAGTGAAACATTGCAGATGTAATGGATATTTTGTTATTTAGTCATTTTATTTGACATCGCAATGATTATGTTGAACCCAGACATTAATATCCGTTTTCTCCACTAACAGGAACTTAATCTATGACTGTAAACATCAGTACTCTAAGGGTAATGATGGAAGGATCAGATAATAATTCTACAGTAAATCCATTATTTTAATGCTTGTTATTGCTAATCTTTATTACTCACACTTACGCTGTTTTGCTAATCACAGATACCGAAGTCTATTATTTGGCATATCTTGATACTAATATCCATTATTTGCTATAACACTAATGTTAATCTTTGCTACTCACAATGGGACTTACAGCATTTATCAAGCTGGAGTCCAATGAATCTATGCATAAAGAAATTGGAAACCTTTGGAATTTGGAAAATGCATAGCACTCATGCTCCTGAGTGTGTAAATTTACACGTAAGAACTGGATTGACTTAAGGATAAATAAAGTCTGCATTCATATTACCATTTTAAGTCTGGTTTGCTTTTGTTCTGTTTGGTTTTCTGCAAACATTTACTAAAAGCAAACTTTAGTAAAAGGCCCTTTGACTGTAATACTAATCCCAGACTAATCCCACTAATCCCAAAGACCGTCATTTGAAGTGTCATGATGCTAATATCATTTCTATGGGAATAATTGCTAGCCTCTAATCATCATCACTGTCATAACCTAATCATCTCCGATTAAAGATTTGCCAACATACGAGAGAAATCTTCAATGTTTACACTGAGATTATGTCAATCTATATTATTCCAAGTGGAATTATGCTAAAGTATATTCACAGATGGTGTTCACCTGCCTTAAAATGAATAGCATGTGTGGTTTGGGACTCGTCCATAGTGGACTGCTGATGGTAAAAAAAAAAAAAAAAAAAAAGGATGGTGTTTACATGTTCTAGTGAAAATGTTGGAAGGTTTGGAATATGTCTTAAAGCTGTAATTTGTTATACTGTAAGTATAGCAATAAAGGAGTACTGATCCTCTCTCTCTCTCTCTCTCTTTCTCTCTCGCTCTCTCCTCACTTATCTTCATCAGTCCTCTGTCTCCATCAGGCACCATTTATATGGTCTATTTCTCCTCTTCATATCACTCCATCTTATCACTGCACCGCCACTATTACTCCCTGTTTAGCTGCAGCACCTCGTGCTTTCCTCCTATCTATCACTGTACACTCGTCCACTTTGTTTGCCCATTTCTATTTCTCGGTCTCTCCATTACTCTCTCTCTCTCCAACCTGCCAGCTTACCAGAATTAGCTTTTAACCAGCGCTATCCATCCATCAATCTGCTCAATCTACATCCTCCACTCCCACTCGCACCACATTTCTCCTTGTCTCTAATTCAGTCTTTTCTTTCTCCTCGCTTTCTTCTTCTTTTTTTTTCAGCTTTGCTTTATATTATTTCTCTTATATTTTCTTTCTCATTTGCTTTTCATTTTTATGAATACTTCTTCTTTGGTTTGACTTTTTCTCAATTCTGTACTTGTTTATTCACCACTTTTTCCACTCTTCGCTCGGTTCTCGCCAAAGGGTGGCATTTAGATGAAAGGAGAGACAGAATGATGGGTGCAGCAAGGTACGGAGAGATAAGACTTTGAGGGAGATTGACAGAAGTGGAGGCTGAAAAAGACAAAGATGGGCGAGACAGATCAAAAGAGCAAACACCGCTATTCTAATTAATACACTGGTGTATTAGGTCTGTAATGCTTTGCTGGCTTCGGTGCTGGGTTTCCTCCGAATACCAAATATGGTAAACAGACAAGTTGTAATTTTCAATTCAATCAAAAATAATTTTTAAAATCACACTTAACTTGTGGTTCTGACATTTATCTTTTTAAGTAATGTGTTCTTTGGCTTGGCAATGTGTATTTTTATTTTCTCCTACAAAAAAAAAAAAAAAAAAGATAATAAAGTGATCAGAGACATCAACTTAATGCCCTTAGAATTCATACTGTATAGTGCATTATGTTTGACCGAAAGCACTGCTGTTTTTTACTCCAGAGTCCAAATAATCTGCATGTAGAATGGCACTGTCGTTTCTTACAGTATATTAGTATATCATGTGTATTGGTAAAAAACTGCTGCGTTGCTCATCACCACCTTTTTGAAAGAAACATTATTTGTACTTTACATGTAATGATACTGATATACTTGAGGGATATATCATTCGTCTATCGTGCATTATATCTTATGTATACGTGAGAGGTAGAGCAGATCTATGATATTGTGTTTTGTAGAAGAGTTGGGGGGGGGGGGGGAACCCACAAAAAGTAATGAAACAGGAAAATAAAGGAGTGGCTGTGTATGTTTTAGAACTGTGTTTGGGGTTGAAGGTGCTATCCTGAATAACACAGGGTCATTCAAAGTCAAATGACAGACTTTCCTGTGCTGATATGGAGGCAGAGTAAAATCCACAGACTTGGGGAGGGTGCTGTACGTACGTAGGTGTCAATATGTGTATTGGCCATCTATCTATCTCAGCGATCCCAAGAGAGGAAGACGGCGAGACTAACAGGGCAAAAAAGAGACAATGGACAAAGCAAAGGAGACAGATCAACGGAGGAATGTAACTAGGAGGGTCTCGGTACAGAATATAAACAATTTAGCAGGATTTTTTTTTATTTTTTTTTTAAAGAGATTGATATCAATGCAAAGTACTTAAGACATTACACAGGCAGAGCAGTCTTTCAGGATGCTGAGCGCCTGTGAGTCGTGCTTAAGCTAATTTGAGACATACAGTCCATTACAGAATGTTGCAATTCCCTGTAAGAAAACCAGATTGTTTCTCCTGGCCTCTATTCAGGAACCTGCCTGCAGTTGAGGTCGACTTGATCGTTCTGCCATCTCAGAGTCCTATATTGTTGTGCACGTTCAGATTCCCAGACCTCCCCACTGCATCAAACTTAATTAATACAGGATCTTCTATATGAGATTGATTCAGCGGTTTGTAGTCCAGGTAGCACTGGAACAGCAAACAGTATGAGTGGATAATGACTAGTGACTACTGAAGGACTACTACGGTAACACTTGATTACTCATCCCGCTATATAAGTAACTAAGTATTTATTAGTTATCCGGGGGTTATGGGTTGTTAATTCAGACAGAGACACTGAGTTCATTACAAGGAAGAAACCTGGATTACAGATGTAGATGCAGATGTTCTCCGGTAATAATAACTGCAACACTCGCTTTAATCGTAAATGTACTTTTGCGTGCCTAGGTAGTCTCACTGAGAAAATATGTACACAGTGTGGTTCTACATTTTTAAAACCACAACACTGCAAAAAAAAAAAAAAAAAAAAACAACTGCACGCAAATGCAAAAGTTCTGTTTTAGATTACCATACATCTGGATCTGATCAGCAACAGGAATGGTGGTGATTTCGGCTGATAAAACAACGAGATGTTTGAGAACTACCGAAGCTTCGGTGTAATCCTGTTCAAAACATCCTAGCAGTTCCCTGCGCTGTACTGTACATGTGAATTCCTGTACTGCTGCTGACATTTAAGGTTCATTAATTACACGAAGATTCCTACGCGCATTTTTCTTACTTACTTGCAGCGCCATGGAAACCGAGGAAGCAAACCAAACACACTAAACACACCAAACGTATCTCTGACTGACTATATTTGGGGCAAAGGGGATGTCGTGAGAAGTTGATTATTATTAACTGGAACTGTTCCTATGATGTTGTTGTCTTTGTTCTTGGAAACAAAAAGCAGATATTGATGTATTTGTGCCATTTGAGTTTTACACAGGGAGGGAAAAAAAATCTGGTTTGTTTTACAGAGAGATTCTTTACATACCATCATACGTTACCCACAAGTTTCTGGGAAACATTCCAACACACACACACACACACACACACACACACACACACACTAGTCCCTGTAGATCCTTACAATGGAGTAAAATCCACATTAACCCAAATGCACTGTGGCCTATATCGGCTTTAATTCTGAACTTTAACGCGAAATATAGTGGCAATTCAGCTGTGTAACACACAATTTGTAACACAGAGCTAGAGTTTATACATACGTCATTATTTTAGTTTTAGCTGAACGATGATTTAATTGATGCTGATTAGCAAATTTGTCTGCAGGCTTTGCATGATTTTCCGATACATTGATTTATGTTGTACCTAACAGGATAGTAACTTGGTTGTTAGTAGCTACAGTACAGTACATTTCCATTGACATTAACATTTCCATACTGTACAATTCCATTAGCACTAAGCGTGCAATTATTGCCCACCTTCCAGGTCTACAAAAAACAACTGCCTGTTTGTAGTAAGTTGTCAGTCATAACCTTTTGGGACATTGTTCCATTCTTCGAAAGCTTCACAGGTCCATTTGTTTGACCACTAGGTAGCCACCATCCTCCAGATCCCACCAAGACCTCAATGTTTTCGCTTTGTATAAACACTCCACTTTCACCCGAACTGTGGGAGAAACACTCAGTCTCAGTAAAACAACCGTCCACCATTGTGTTTACACAGTATACAATACTATGAGGGAGAGAATGATGTGTAGATGCATCAAGTTACCAAATACTGCATTGGCAAGCTAAACAGAGCACCATAATTCTTTGGCACAGCTTGTAGCGTACGTGCTATATGGATCCCAGTTCTTCCCCAAGAAAACAGGCTACCATAATTATATCAGTCATGAAGGACGGCCTTCAGTAATTCTCTACATGTTTGTTGATGAAAAGGTAAATTCAAGGAATTTCCAATATAGTTTTTTTTTTTTTTTTGCAACATTTTTCGAACCTGCATTTGGTTCCTATGAAGTTTACTTCAGAGGAGCTTGATTAACATAACGGATAAACAGAAGAGGAAGTAATGACAGTATTTAGCTCAATCTGAATTGCAAATAAAGCACAATAACAGCTTGTTGTGTAGCTCACGGGCACATGGTGTGGGTGCTCAAGTGTTTGTTTAATTAAGGGCAATCCTAGAAACATCATCATTGCATTGGTCACCACAAAGGCAGACAAGGTTTCATCATAGGGATTTCCGTAATCCTAAACCGTAACACAACCGAAGGTCTGAACGTGGAAAACGCAGAAAAACAGGCTTGGATTGTATGATATAAAAAAGCATGAAGAAGATTTCGATCTCAAAATCAAACAAAAGAATCGGAAGACATGGACAAGCTAATCAGAAACTAACATAAAACAGGTGAACACAACAGGATAACAAATGAGTGGCAGGACAGGAGCGAAGACAGGACTAGAACAGAAACAAAAACAAAAGCACACGCCATTTTGTTACTATTAGAATTGCAACGCAACTGGAAATGTTGTCATATGGAACCGTACAACTACAACTGTATGAAAGTTTCATACTTTCTGTCTTTAACCAGAAAGATTTGCAGATCGATAGATAGATAGATAGATAGATAGATAGATAAATAGACAGACAGACAGATAAGTCTTGTAGGAAAACCCATGTTCTCTAACAGTGTCAGATTGATTTGAATTTTGTGGTAGAAAGAAGACAAAAATTGAAAAAAAATTTAAACACAATCAACTGTTTTTAAACTTAATAATAATATGTCCCTGTAAATGCTCTAATTTTAAATCCTGTAAAAGCTGGGAACCTAACCAAGGAATATATATGACTGAACCAACGTTTATAATTAAATCTTCAACAATTCTGAAATGGGAAAACTCTGAGGTCTAATATCCTATGTTGTCATAAACTGTCATAACATTTGATGTCCAACAAAATAACGTTGTTATTTTACAATTGTTCATGATTTTTTTTTATGGACGTAATGTCATAATAGATTATGTCACATGGTTTTTTATGTGTTGGTTAATTTATGGCAACAATAATATCCTGGGTGAGAAAACTTGCTTATACGATAGGTCTGTTGTCCTCTTGAATCAGACGTTGATTGATTTTCTGTAACGGCAGCTCCGACAGTAGTTCCAGTTGTAATTCAGATGATCGATTAACACTGATATGGTGAAGTTTTCTGTAAGTATATGACATTTATTGAACGAGACTCAAGTGTCAAAACACTGTAACAGTCTGCTGCCTCGAGAAAGTCTAACAGGACAGAGGACTTTGTGCTTGCCTCGCCTTGCCTTGCCTTAGTCTATTCCTTTGTTGTTATTTTGCTAGCTTGGTTCCATTCTCTGTGTTAGTGTTTAATAAACAACATCTGCACTTGCATCTGCATAAAGCCTTGGTTATCCGATCATCCGTCATCCTCATAAATGACTTTTTCCTATATAGTCAGTTGTGGCAATAAGGCCTGAATGTTACTCCGGAAAACATAACATCAGCCATTATTTCTCATTGTGTTTTTGTGTACTCGTTTAACTTTTAGTAACAGCTTTATCCTAATGCTGTGTTTTAGGATAACATGAAGATATATGAACCAAAATCAAGAAGACAATAGGAGCACGTACTCAAGTGAGCTGATGAAAAAAATAAAACAAAAACTTGCAGATGTGCACAAACACTAGCGGACGGAAACAATTAATATGATTCATTGCTTAACAAGTCAAGTTAACACATACATTAATTGAATTCAAAGCATAGTTCAATAAGTCAGAAAAGCAGGAAAGTCAACAAGAAAGAAAGAAAAATGAAGATGGAAATGGAAAGAAAGACTGGGACAAAGAGAGAAAGAGAGAAAGCCTAAAACAGTCACCACAATGCCAGGAAAAGCCTACACCCTGTCTCTTTCATCTCCTTTGAATTTGTTTTCTCTTTCTATCCTTCTGCTTGTTATCCTCCACTTACTGGCGACTTTTTCAAACTGATCTTATGTTGGGACTCAGTGAGTGTATGAGAGGATAAAGCTGAACGTAATCCCAGTCCAACCTACCACAAGTAAATCAACTAAACTACCTTCAAATCCAGACCAAACGGCTCGATCAAAGGTGCTTTAACAACTACTGGTCTGTTTGCCAAGTTAAGAGTGAAATGAATGTTTTTGGTTTGGCATGGTTGTACGTTATTGAATGATCCAATAAGTGTACACATGGTAAGGCTTTTAAATAACGAGATTGATGCTGTAATTCAATTTTAATGACGTTTTCAATTCCTTTCCCTTTCAATGTTCTGGTCTTCCACTGATCAAAGCAGCACGCTAGGTCTTTGTTTGTTAGTTGTCTCAGAAGCTCTGTCATTTTCTTCTTCAGTTTTGGAACATAACTTGATTTTTAGGGAAAAGGAAAAAGTCACATGGTGCTAGAAGGGGAGTGTGGTCAAGTGTGTTTCTGGGCCAAAAACCGCTTCACTGAGAGCACTGTGTGCTGGCACGTTGTCCGGCTAAAGGAGGAAACCATTTTCCCACAGCTATGGGGTCTCTCTACAGACCCTTTCTTTCAAAGTTGGTGGAGAAACTTTTTGTAATTGTGTTGGTTCACTGTTACTCCATTGTGAAACAAGTTCTAAACAACTCTTTTGTTGGGTTGATCCCACACACACACACACACGCACACACACACACACTTGTAATTCTATCTTTGCGAGGACACTCACTGACATAATGCATTCCTAGCCTTTTAGCCTAACCCGAAACCATTACAACTAAATGTCACAACCTCACCCTGACCCTAAACCTAATCATAACCTGATTCTAATCTGAACCAGCCAAAATGTTCCCGTTTTCCAAAAATGTCCTCACTCAGTCGGCTAAAAATGTGTTCCGGTCCTCAATATGTAGCAAGTACAAATACATACACACCAACACACAAACACAGGCAAACATAATTTAGACTGGCTCTGGCTCTGCTATCTGTGTTTTACCAAGAGTGGAGAGGTGGTTTCCCTACTGGCTAAAACACACATAAACATTCCTTTTTTGGGTGTTGCACAGAGAAACTGAGTATGACCTAGACTACTTTCCTTTCGCATATGGAGCCAATAATCACATGCACACACACATTTCTCACACATTTAGCATCAGTTAAAAGAAATTTCATAAACCAAAACCAAAGAAGCTCAGTGTGATTCTATGAAAACACATTTCAACATTTCAGGCACAATGAACTTGAACTGCGTTGAACCGAAGTATGTTTAAGCAACACTGCATGTGCAAGAATGTGGTTATACCGAATATCGGCACGGATGTGACTACCTATGGCCGAATCATATTCCGTATAACCGCACGGTTGCGAATGCCAAATTTATGCAGCAATTCTATAAATCAGAAATTCATTTCGGACACAATCTGCACATATGCACGTTTATTTTTGCCCCCCGCTAGCAGAATTAGATCATGAAGAAACTACACTCACTTAAAAGCAGGTCGACTAACTTGCTAGCTAGCTCACGTTGATTTATACATTCCTGTTAAAAATGCTTCCGTTAAAACTGGCATCCCTTCTTCCTTTTCATATTCATCTGACAAGCTGTCGTATTTTAAGTCAAAAGTTATATTCCTTAAAAGCATCATCAAACACAATTATACTTACAGTTTTTAATTAAATTATTACTAGTATTAAAGTCTTATCACTGTTTCTGTTGTATGAAACTGTAGTATCTAGGCATTGCTCCTAGTCATATAAGTTGTATAAAAACAAGCATTGATTTGCAATGAATCTGATTCTAATTCAACTGTCATATGATAGCAAAATGAGTGGTGAACAATTGTTGAATCGGTTGCAGTTGTGTGGAAATGAGCTCCTGGCCACCGGTCCATTATTTACATGCTATGTACATACGACACAGTCAAATATACTATAACATACAGGATATCTAATTGACTTGAAACATGCCTGAATTAGTGGGTAAACAAAAAGCATTCACCTGATTATAAAGAAGTAAATTGAGCAGGGAACAACTCATTTCAGTGAAGTTGGAGGGTCAAGGTTGCTACAATTGTTTTTGGAAGTCTCAAAAGCTTCCAATGTAGTATATGTGATACAGTTTAATAGTTTCAGTGGAACAAAGGATGGTCCAATAAGGATGGTACAAAATATTTTGCCATCCTTTGAAATCCTTTGAACTGGTACAGTATAATGGGGCAGATGGATGGATGAATGGATGTAGGTCTGGGTTTTGACTGGGCCACTGCAGAACATTTACCTGTTTCTAAACCACTGCAGTGTTGCTTTAGCAGTGTTTTTAGGGTCATTGTTCTGCTGGAAGGTGAACCTCCTTCCCAGTCTCAAATCTTTGGACCACTCAAACAGGTTTCCCTCAAGAATTTCTCTATATTTTGTGCCATTCACCTTTCCTTCAATTCTGACCAGTTTCCTAGTCCCTGTTGATGAAAAACAACTGTGTTCTCAGCATGATGAGAGGTGTTTGGGTTGCACCAGATATAACGTTGTCCTTGATGGCCAAAAAGTTCTATATTAGTCTCATCTGACCACAGCACCTTCTTCTACATGTTTGGGGAGGTTTTGGTGGATGACCCTCTCTTGGCAGGTATGCTGTGGTGCCAAAATCTTTCCATTTTCTAATAATGGATTTAATGGTGCTCCTTGGGATGTTCAGGGTTTTATGATATGTTTTTATAACCCAAGCCTGATCTGTACTTCTCTACAACTTCGTCCTTGGTCTTCGTGCTGTCACTTGCTTGGTTGTAGCCCTTACTTAGTGGTGTTGCACTGGTGTTGACTCTCCGTGCTATCAAAACAGGTGTATATATACTGAGATCATTTGACACTTAGATTGCTCACAGGTGGATCTTATTTAACTAATTAAGTGGCT
>JAOVYU010045865.1:0-10577 GCA_025674565.1 Synodontis membranacea
TTGTGATAGTCAAAATCTCCAGAAGAACTGTGTCAGTTTCTCCAAGATGCTCAGGAAAACGTACCAGCTCATGTCCTTAAAAAAAAAAAAGCAAAGGGTCATCACACCAAATATTGACTTAGTTTAGTTCATCACTGTTTACTGCATGTTGTTATATTTTTATTTCAAGTAGACAGATTTAATTTCATAATTGTTGAAGTCACCATTACTCTACATCATTTCATTGCATGTGCCTAAGACTTTTGCACAGTACTGTATATACTGACCATGACAATGACACCAGTATGTTTTCCTTCTCCAAGCTGTTGCCACAAAGTTGGAAGCGATAAGTGCTGCCTGCAGCCTTATAGGTGCTACAGTACATCATTCACTATCTTCTTTGTGGGTGTGCATTTCTACCACTGCTTACCCCACCCCTTCTGCCACATTAAGCTTAGGAATGGACTTCATTATGTGCTTAAGTCAGAATTCATACCTGTAGTACTGGCTGATGGGTCTCCACTGCTCTGCAAGACTTCTTCTGTTCGCATAACTCCTCCTGAGAATTATGATGGGAATCTAGCACGATGCAGGAGCTTCTTGCTGCAGCTCAAGCTTTACGTCGACTTGATGGGAAATATACCTGATCAGGAACTCATATCCGCCATGATCGCTCTACTGACCGGGGATGCCATCGAATGAGCTACCGTTGTCTGGGAAAGCGGAGAAGGAGCCATTACGTCATATTTGAGATTCCACGGCTTGTTTAAGCGAGTGTTTGATCACACGCCAGATGGGAAAGAGGTTGGCGATAAACTTATGAGCATGAAACAAAGACAGCAGAGAGTGACGGTGTATGCTCATGATTTCCGCACACTCGTGGCCGGTAGCGTATGGAATGAAACCACTCTCAAGAACGCTTATCGCTGCGGGCTTAACGTTGACGTGTTAAAGGAGCTGGCGTGTCATGGAGAGGCAGCAAACCTTGATTTCTCTCACCAATCTGTCGATTCGCCTGGACAGTTTGCTACTCGAACGACGTGCTCCATGTATCGATCCACCCAATCAAGTTACTGTTACTCCCAAGGCTGAGCCCATGCAGTTAGGCCACACTAAGATCTCCTCATCGGAACAGGAGAAACGCTGTAGAGATTTTCCCATCCACGCCTGTGAGAAACGTAATATCTTACACAGCACCAAGCCCTCTAAGGTGAGCCTCATCCATCACTGTTCCCCTCCTCCATTTAAATTACCTGTTCAAGTTATGATTTCACGTAAAGTTAATTTTTTCCCAGTCATGATTGACTCCAGAGCCACCGGCAATTACATTGCTTATTCCACCGGTCTTAAATGAATGATTGATGGAGATGAAGATTCCTCTGATTCGTCTCAATAACCTGGTCAAGATCCACGTCATCATTGGGGTCCGATCAGTGGAGGGCATGTTCACTTATGCACTCAACTGCTACAACTCACTGTGAATAGCATGCACCACGAGCAGTATCCTTCCTAGTTACCGAGTCACCCAAACATTCCATTTATATTGGGCCTGCCCTGGCTACACACACATAACCCTCTGATATCTTGGGACACTCAGGAAATTATGAAATGGTTCAAATACTCACTGTTTGAAACCAATGTCAAACTCTTCTTTACAAGTTGTCTCGACAACCTATCCGCTGTCCCGAACTGAACAACAAGCCATGGAGGGTTACATCTCAGAAGCTTTACAGCAGGGCTACATTGTTCCCTCTACATCCCCAGCTTCAGCGAGCTTCTTTTTTGTGGAGAAGGAGGAGGACTGTGAAAATGCATTGATTATTGAGGTCTGAATCAGATTACTATCAAGTACCCTTATCCTTTACCTTTAGTCCCTGCAGCTCTAAAACACCATATTTTCCAAATTGGACCTCAGGGGCGCCTACAACCTGGAACGAATACGAGCTGGGGACGAATGGAAAACGGCCTTAAGTACCAGCACGGGTCACTACCAATACCAGGTAATGCCATATGGCCTCTCTTGTGCTCTGTCGGTATTCCAATGTCTTATAAATAATGTGTTGAGAGATTTGTTGGGCAAATGTGTTATCGCTTACATTGATATTCTGATCTATTCCCAAACCCGAGAGAGTCACATCCAGCCATGTATGCCAGGTATTACAAAGGCTATGTGATCATCAGTTATATGTCAAGAGAGAAAATAAGTGAATTTCATGTACCGAGAGTCATGTCCCTGGGCTATAAGATCAGTAAAGGGGGCATCTACATGGACAGAGACAAGGTCAAGGCAGTCACCCAATGGCCAACTCCCACTAAGGTAAAGGAGTTACAAAGATTTTTGGGATTTGCTAACTTTTACAGGAGGTTTATATGCAACTTCAGCACTGTGACCACCCCCTTGACGGACCTGCTCAAGAAGGGCGCCAAGAAACTCCAATGGAACGCCTCAGCAAGGGAGGCGTTGCAAAGACTGAAGACAGCCTTCACTACAGCACCCATTCTAAAACATCCAGATCCCAACAGACCCTTTATCGTGGAGGTGGATGCATCTGAATATGGGACTGGAGTAGTATTGTCACAACGCTCAGGTGAGCCAGAAAAAATGGAAATGTCTCCTGCTGAAAGAAATTACGATATAGGCGACAGAGAACTCCAGGCGGTGAAGATAGCTTTGGAAGAATGGAGGCACTGGTTGGAGGGGGACAAGCATCCATTTCTGGTACTCACCGACCACAAAAACTTGACTGAATCCACGGCAAGCAAGGTGGGAACTGTTTTTCACCAGGTTTAACTTTGTGATTTCCTACAGGCCCGGTTCCAAGAACACTAAGGCTGATGCGTTGTCACGTCAGTACCCTGCCCCGGAAAGGGAAAGGACATCTGAGCCGATATTACCCAGTCACATGGGACTTCGACCGGGAACTGGAGAACACCAGACTCCAATATATGTCAGAAGGAGGACCACCAGGATGCACATATGAACCTCCCCAGTGCAGAAAACAGTTGATCACCTGGGCACACACTTCCCTAGCAGCCGGCCACCCAGGCACCCACCGCACACTGGAGATGCTCAAAGAAAAATACTGGTGGGTATGGCGCCGGAGATCAACAGGTATATCATGTCCTGTTCCACTTGCCCCTGGTCGCACATTAGTCTGGATTTTCTCACCGACTTACTGGAATCTGAAGGTAACTCTGTTATATTAGTGATCATTTACCGATTCTCTACAAGCATCAGACTCATTCCTCTATCCAGGCTCCCCGCTGCCTTCGAGCTGGCCGAGTTATTATTCCAGCATTTGTTCAGGTACTATGGCATCCCAGAAGACATCGTTTAAACCATGGACCCCAGCTGACGTCCCACGTCTGGCACAGCTTCATGTGTCACAGTCAGCCTAACATCAGAGTATCATCTGCAATTCGTTAAGACATCTTGCTACACGTCTCACCCCGTTTCAGTGCGTCCTAGGGTTCCAGCCCCCTCTGTACCCCTGGAACGCTTCCGTCACAGAATCTTCAGTGGTAGATGAATGGTTTCACAGGAGCGAACAAGTCTGGGAGCAGACTCACCTCCAGCTGGACAGAATCGCAAAAGTAGCTATGAACCATGCTGACAGGAGGCGGGGGGACGCCTCCAGCCACCAGCTTCAAACCTGGTGACAGAGTGTGGCTCTCTACCAGTGATCTCCGTGGCATACCAGGGTGCCAGATCAACCTGGTAATGTACAAACTTAAAGTACCTAATCACTGGAAAATTTTACCCTCCTTCCATGTTTCACAGCTCAAGGCAGTAATACCCGGACCCCTAGATGAGGACGCCCCTCCGAGAGTCCACCCTCGCCCCTCTCCATCAAGGGACAGGAGGCCTATGCCATCAAGACCATCCTCCGATCCCACTGGAAGGGCAGCCAGCTACAATACCTGGTGGACTGGGAGGGGTACGGCCCAGAGGAACAATACTGGGTAAATGCTCGGGACATTCTGGACCCACTATTAACAGAAGAGTTTCACAAACATAACCCAGACCGGCCACGCCCCAGAGCCAGAATACATCCACGTACAAATTCAGCTCCCAGAGTGAGCTTCTCAGACTGAGTTATGTCCATGCCGGCCAGAAACACACGCAACGAAAGGCTACGCAACAGTGACTACAATTCTCCACCGTCACAAACTACAAACAACATGGCTACATCACACACCTGCATAAATAGACTCATTGAGCTTATCCTCATTGCAAAGCAATAGCCATATTCTCGTGTGTTATTGCAAAGCGCTATATCTGGTTTTGTCTGACTGTGTTTTTGACCTAAGCCTGTTTCCATGTTCACGATTTTTGCCTAGCCCCTGTCAGCAGTTTGCCTGTGTTTTTTGTACTTTGCCTGGCTTCTGATCTCTGTTTATCTGCCTAGACAGAGATTGCCATCTTCCTGTTTTTCACCATTGCCTGTTTGGGAATAACGTCTCAGCTCTTTGACTCTGTCTGTTCATCTGGATTATATTTAATAAACTGTTCTTACTTTACTGTGATTGCATCCTGCTCTGGTTCCTATCCTGACAGGGTTAATCATAACCACTTCCTTGATGACAGGTGTATGATAATTACTTTTGAGCATGACTATGAATGTGATTGGTTAATTCATAGTCATAGTCATGCTCAAAAGTAATTATCATACACTTGTCATCAAGGAATGTGACTATGAATGTTACTATGAATGTGATTGGTTAATTCAGACCACAGTTGCATACCCCATTATAAAAGGGTGTACACACTTATGCAACTAGGTTATTATAAATTTTTCTTTTTTATCTTTAAAACATATTTTTACTTGGATTTTTTTGGTTGCTATTTTACGTTAAAGTTGGAAAATGGCATGACATAAAAATAAAAAACTGAAACTTTAACAGAGGTTAGGTGATTTCCTATATCCACTATACCTAATCATGTAATATAACTTCCCGTGTACTGAAATGTGTGTGTGGGGTGTGCCTTTACAGGAATGGACCCGTACAGTGTTTCGCGTTTGGTTAAGCCATCCTCAGGCACATTCAAAGGACGCCCACCCAAACATTCTCAACCCCTGGAGACAGTAAAGATGGACAGCACTGAAAATGACAATCATGGTGAATATGAAGTGTACTGCATGGCTTTTTAAAACCTTATTCATAACTGATCTAGTGCCAAGCCGACACACATAATAATCAAGGTTTAGAAATGCATGGCTTTTCTTTTTTTAATCACCAAATTTCCAGCTCAGTATTCTATCTATCTATCTATCTATCTATCTATCTATCTATCTATATGTCTGTCTGTCTGTCTGTCCTGTCTGTCTGTCTGTCTGTCTGTCTGTCTGTCTGCACACATACATACCAATCAGGCATATCATTTTGAACTGCTTAATATTGTGTTGGTCCCCCTTTTGCTGCCAAAACATCCCCTGGCAGCAGATTCCTTAAGTCCTGTAAGTTGCAGGGTGGGACCTCCATGGGTCGACTTATTTGTCCAGCACATCCCACAGATGCTCGATTGGATTGAGATCTGGGGAATTTGGAGTTTTGAAGTCAACACCTCAAACTCTTTGTTGAACTATTTTTGCCATGTGGCAGGGCGAGTTATCAGGCAATATTTCCATGAAAGGGTGTACATGGTCTGCAACAATGCTTAGGTAGGTGGTACGTGTCAAAGTAACATCCGCATCATTGAACATTGCCCAAAGCAGCACACTTGCCTTCATCCCACAGTGCACCCTGGTGCCATGTGATCAACAGGTAAGTGACGTACATGCACCCACGTGATGTAAAAGAAAACTTGATTCGTCAGACCTGGCCACCTTCTTCCAGTGATCTGTGGTCCAGTTCTGATGCTCATGTGCCCATTGTTGGCTCTTTCGGTGGTGGACAGGGGTCAGCATGGGCACCCTGACTGGTCTGCGGCTGTGCAGCCCCGTACACAATAAACTGCTATGCACTGTGTATTCTGACATTTTTCTATTAGTACCAGCAATAACTTCTTTGGTAACTTAAGCTACAGTAACTTGTCTGTTGGATCGGACCACACGGGCCAGCCTTCACTCCCCACCTGCATCAGGGAGCCTTGGCTGCCCAAGACCCAATGACTGGTTCCTTCCTTGAACAAGTTTTGATAGATACTAACAACTGCTGACAGGGAACACCCCACGAGAGTGGCGGTTTTAAAGATAATCTGACCCAGTCCTCTAGCAATTTGGCCTTTGTCAAACATGCTCAAATCTTTACGCTTTCCCATTTTTCCTACTTCGAACACATCAACTTTGATGTGTTACAATGCATATCAATGCAGGTTGCAGTGCACAAGATATTAAATTCTTTATAGAATTTTCATTATAAATACACCATGTATAATAATTATTATCATTATATATATAAAAAACATCAAGGCATCATTTAAGCCAGATTTCCATGTTTCACATTACAGGAGACTGTAGGTAGGTTAGTTGAGTGTCTACTTTCCAAACTTAAAGACACAAGTGGTTTTATTGACAAAATATCCAAAGTTATCCTTTATGATGACTTCTCTTTACAGTGAAGGCTGACTGATTCCTGACTGACTTGACTGACTTTTCTGATTATTATTAGGGGTCCAAGCCTGAAGGGCTGGAACCCTATTGTATTTAGGAGTCCAGGCCCGAAGGGCTGGAACCCTATTGTATTTGTTTAGATTTATTTATTTATTAATTTATTTTATTATTATTCTGCTCTAAAACGCAATGGGCAGCAAAAACCATAAGGCCTAGAGCTTTGAAACTTGGCAGTTAGTTGTGGTATGGTACCCACTACTCAGACACTAAAAGCCGTGTCATTGCACCAATAGGTGGTGCTGTTACAAGCACTTTTGCATTTGGGCTCATAATTTTTGAACCGTTGGTCCTATTTGCAAAATCTTTGTTACATATTAATGTAACAAGCCGTTGGCTCAAGCCGAAGCTGATGAGACCACTCCCACTAATTTCTGCCATATTGGATTTTTTACTAATTTGCATAATATTCAAAACCAACTTTTGCGAACTAGTCCGTGGTTTTTCAACCAATCTGCACAAACTTGGATTCATTTGAATCGCAAGACACTCCTCATCAATATTTATCAAAAACATTTGTGATTTTGCAAACAAAATGGCTGCCATATGCAAATAAATATTGCGTCATTTGCATACTTTGAACTAAACAGTAATAACTCCCGAAACCTGGTGACTGAGGCAACCAAACTTGGTACCGACATGTATGATGTGTGATGTATGATGGCCAATCAGCTCAAACATTTGCGGTCTCTGGAGTAGGAGATGGCTCCACCACCAACTAAGATATGATTCACATCATCAAACCCTATCACAGAAAACATGTCCAAAATGTGTAAATGAAGCGTCAAAAAATGCTACATGGCAAAAATCATGGTTACCCTTGGCGGATCGTCGTCAAACTTGATACATGCATTAATGTCTGCACTTAGACCGGACTGTTCAGATTACATTGAATTTGCCCACTTGGTGGTGCTATGGCACACATTCAAACATTGCAATGGTTTTTTGGCCGTAACTCATGAAACATGAGCAAAGGTTGGTGGTGCTGTAGCACGGACATTAGTTTATTCCTGTGTTTGAAAATGCATGGGCTGGCTCAAACATTTGGTGTATTGTATACCAACTGTGACACAAATCCTTCATAAATGTAACTCTAAGGATGCGAGCTTAAATTAGGTAGAGAACTAGAAAAATGCAAGCCTCAGTGGTAAGCCATAATGCTGACAAGGTTGTATTGATTTGTCTATAGTCACTGCACATGTATACTTGTCCAAACAAAGTTGCTCCATTGGGGAATCTATGAAGGATGGTGTAGCCTACTGGCACAATGTAACATTCATGAGTATGGCTCTGTGCATTGCTCTGGCCAATCATTGTCAAACTTTACATATGCGCTAACATCTGCATGTAGAACATACAGATCAAATGTTGTTGAATGTGGTCACTTCCTGAGTGGCACACATTGAAACATTACAATTTGAACGTGGACACTTCGTGAAAGGCACACACTGAAACTTCACAATGGTTTATTGGCCATAACGTGTGAACCATGACACATAGTCACAATTGCTTGCCCTTGCAAAATCCAGCACTTTATGGCAAATTTAAAAATGTGTACATTATGAGTTCTAACTCAGTTCAGTTGCACATAATCTGCACAAATAGAAAATGTTACTGTTACAAACTTGTCCTAGGTTTTTTACCCAATCCCCACGAAACCGGGCTTAAATCAATCAGAGTTCCCAATCGAACAACTATCAAAAATATTTTCACTTATCGTAACACAGTGGCTGCCACATTTACATAAATTTAAGACACCAATGCCTAATTGCAAACAATGGGTACAAATGAAGGACACATACATGCAAGACACTACTACAAAAGAACCAACCAGATTTCACAAACATCAGCCACTAGAGGGGGAGCTACACTACAGAATTGTATTTGTACAGGTCCAAGCACCAACAGCAGAAAACTGACACTTTTTTGGATGTTTTGCTTGAATGGCCTCTGCAGCTCAAAGTGTAGTCACTTGGCTACATTGTTGTTTGGGGTAGTGGGCGCCAAAGGCTTGGACCCCACTAATCGCTGCTCGCGGCTATATTTATTATTATTATTATTATTATTATAGTTTAAATATTCTATTATATAGAATAATATTAAGAAGAATTGTTTTTAAACATAAAAATCATTTAAAGTGCAGTACAATCATTTTTAATAAACATTAATGCATTCTAAACAAAGATGTTACTGTTATTTATATGTTTGTGTCATGTCGGCGTGGAGCACACGCCACGCCCCCTCCAGGAATGCGAGTGACAGCGTGCACTTCCTCTCTTCCGATCAGCGCTCAGCTCATGAGGGACAGCTGGTCTGCATTAGCGCTGATTGGAAGAGAGTATAAAAGACGCTCTATGGACTTTCCGGATCTTTCGGACCTTGTATATACTTGCCATCGGACTTGGACAGTGAGAGTTAAAGACTGAGTGCTTTATGTTTACCTAAGTTGTGTTTATTTCCGCTTTTCTAGCCGTGTTGTGTTGCTGGCTTTTTTGAGTTCGTGTTTTCTAGTTGCTTGCGTTATATACCCGTGTTTCTGTTTAATAAAGTCTACAGTTTCATTTCCGTTTTTGCACCTGTGCTCTATCCTGCGTGTGTGTCCGCCCTGCCTACTCCTCTCTCTCTTCATTCATGGGGGAGAGAAACGTGACAGTGTGTAATACTAATAAACATTATTTCATCATTTTTGAATGTTTAGATTATCCAATCTTGAAAGTATAAGCATTTTGCCCAACAACAAATTGCACTGTCGGAGTTCTGAAAATCTATTATGTATTTGCTTTAAGTCATAAACACTGATTTGAAAATGCCTTGATATTGCTTTGCAAGCAAGAGTTTCTTCCTTTGAAACGTAGGAAGTTATTCATTGATGGGTTATTCATGATTGAGTTATTCACTGATGGATTGTGAAGTATTTTTCACCTTAAAAAGATGCAAGCAGGCACAAACTTTGAACAGAGGAATAGTTTTTATTGAAGCTTCATGTGCAAACACATTTTACACCTTCAAGGTTAAATCCTCAACTTCCCACATACCAAAAACAATCCTTTCCCAAAACGTCCTAGACTTCTGACCCAAGGACAACACAAAGATAAAAGTGACTTATAGGCACTAATGACATCATTAACACATGAGTCTTGAAATGTTTAACATGATTTTAGATTAGGTTAGATTAGATTAGATTCCAGTAAGTCTAAAAATTACAGTAGGGGTGATAATTATTTGATCCCCTGCTGATTTTGTAAGTTTGTCCACTTAGAAAGAAATGAACAATCTCTAATTTTTATGGTAGTTTTATGTTAAGGGAGAGACAGAATATCAACCAAAAATCTAGAAAAAAACACACTACATAAAAGTTAGACATTGATTTGCATTTCATTGAGTCAAATAAGTATTTGATCCCCTACAACCCAGCCTGAATTCTTGCGCCCACAGGTTGGGTGTGGCACACAGACTGCAATCAATTACAGATACACCTGATCTCATCTTGTTATGTGTATAAAGCACACCTGTCCACAGAATCAGTTTCTTCCATTACAACCTCTCCATCACCATGGGCAAGACTAAAGAGGTCTCAAAGGACATCAGTGCCAAGATTATAGACCTGCACAAGGCTGGAATGGGCTACAATCAACTAGTAGCTTGGTGAGAAGGTGACAACTGTTTGTGCAATTATTCAGAAATGGAAGAAATATCAAATGACCGTCAATCACCCTCGGTCTGGAGCTCCATGCAAGATCTCGCCTCATGGGATGAAAATGATTACCGTATTTTCCGGACTATAAGGCGCACTTAAAATCCTTTAATTTTTTTCAAAAATCGACAGTGCGCCTTATTTATGAATTCTGGTTGTGCTTACTGACGTCACAGCGATAGCTGTGATAGAATTCTGGTTGTGCTTACAAATAACACAGCGATAGCACAACACAACCCTCTCACTGCCTGGAGAGATGCAACACCACACTACAGCACATAGCCCGTCTCATA
>JAOVYU010045905.1:0-10575 GCA_025674565.1 Synodontis membranacea
ATAATAATCAGTAAGAAATAATAAATAATTAATAATTAAATTTATTAATTATTATTATTATTATTATTATTATTATTTTAATTATCAATCCAAAATCAATCCAGAACGCATCACATTACCACCGCACTTCAGTTCTGCTTTGGATCAGTTTGGTTCTTGCGGCTCCAGTTTAACAGCGCACATCTACAAAACATCTACATCTACTTGACATGTTTGGGTCACGTGGTGAAGTTGGATCGATTCACGATCCTCTTTGCTTTCACACCTCAAACCGGTTCGATTGGAACCGGGTTAAGATCACATGAACCTGTACCACTTGTTTTTGCTCTGCACCCGAGAGCTGTGTCCTGATCTGTAGAAACCAACAGTGCAACTGAAATAAAAGCACCAGGGCTCGATTCAACAGGACTAAATACTGCATATGAGAATGGCAAACGAATCAGAATCACCCGTATCTATGATGATTTGGATTCAGGAACCGGGGTAGTAGCCTACTGTTGGTGTGAAAGCACCCTCAAGGCAGCTGATGTAAGCAGAAATACACAGTTAACGTGTGGTCAGTGAGTTAGGAAAGTTGATGTAAAACAGAATTTTGTCCAATAATCATTTATGCAAGATGATAAAACCTGTAGTGGACTTGACAGAAGTAATATAGAGGACACTAAGGAAGTTATTCTCTCAATTCTTCCAGGTGAATACATTTTATTTGGACAGTGTTTACTCTGTTAAAATAAGTCTCAAAATGCAGTGTGTATTGAATATAGCTGTCTGTGTATACTGCAGAAATAATTATAAGGCAACACTGGAATAACAGGTTAAACCTGTTTCATTTGGGGTTTGTGCATACAGTGGATATAAAAGGTCCACACACCCTTGTTATAATGAAAGGTTTTCCTGTAAAAAGTGAAACCAAGATAAATCATGGCAAATCTTTTCCACCAGCCATGAGGAAACAGAAACGTGACTCTGAAGTTGATGATCAGAGATAAATGGAAATCTAGTGCTCAACTCAAAGGTCTTGTTCACATCTGGACTGCTGCTAAGTACATCAGTTGAGACGTGGAATTAGAATGCCTCTCAGATAACCACTCGTGATCGCTTCAAATGCAACTGAACACATACATCTTTTCCATTTGCAAAGATCAAATGCACTGTTGCTTTTAATCAGTGGGAGGCAGCAATGCATTTTGGAGGCAGGTCTCAAGAAAAGAAGTATACTAATAAAATGGTAGAGCAGCACAGCTGATTGCTTTAACATTATATGGGAAGCGCTGCTTCCCCTTAAAATGCCATTAAAACATGGTGATGAAATGTTGGTCAACATTTTAATACTAATCATCAGTAATGTTGGAATTCAGTGCTCTAGCAAATCAGATAAATATTGTGCTGTTTGTTAATTTAATGCAGATTTTTTTTGCTGAATAGTGCAGCCTGTGTGAAAATCTCCTTTGAAGCCCCAACACAGCAGTGATAGACCCTGTGCATCTCTGGTATCTTACAGCAGATCCTAGTAAAATGTGTTTTTATCATACAAAATATTAATGCTCACTGGACAACAGGCTTTTAACACTGTGTCCTGCCTGGAAGCTGCGCATCTCTGGGAGTGAACGAAAGGTGGGTTTTGCATTAGAAGAAAAACATCTCTGTATTTACTGGACAGTGCCCTCTTTAATGGTTGCATCTGGATGCACAGCTCCTCCATATGATGATTGGGAGATCTTTTGTAAAAAAAATCTTGTAAAAAGATGCCAGTCACTGAAACGGTAATGAACATGACAGACATCTCAAACTTAAACATATTGGTGCCAGTCAGAATCTCTTAGAACTGCAGTAAATTTTAGTTGAGTAGCATAAGCCAAAACAGCTTTACACATTAGTATACCTTGTTTTTTATTCTTTGATTTTATTTAACATTATGCATATACATTTTTAAATATACAAGTTTAAACTTCATGTTATTTGCATTCATTTCTGAAATTTGTTGCTTACAGTTCTAGCTAGCTACATGTTACTGCCATCTTCGGTTTCATCTTAATTGCTTTTTCCATTGAGCAAGTGTATTTAGCAAGTGAATTGTAATTTCAAATGGATTCAGCCCAGGTGACTGATTTGAACATTCCACTTCTTTGCCTTAAAGCGTTGTGTTGCTTCAGGCCACTGTCCTGCAATGTGAAGAACTGTCCATATATTATAGTACTGTGTAAAACTCTCAAAGTACAAATGCAATGAAATGATGTAGAGCAAAGGTAAACTTTGAAAATAATTAAATTAAACCTTTCTACTTAAAAATACTACAAGATGCAATAAACAGTGATTAACTAAATCAGTATTTGGTGTGATGACCCAGGTGCAGTTTTTTCTTAAATAATAGATAAATAACCAGCTCGTTTCCTTATAAACCTGCACAAATTGCACAAAGGTTTATAAGGAAATGAGCTGGTAGGTTTTCCTCAGCATCTTGGAGAATCTGCTACAGTTATTCTGGAGACTTTGTCTCATCACCTTTTATGCTTTTATGCTTTTTGCCTTAAAAGTGGTCTTTTATATAAAACTAAAAAAGTACTGTGCTAAAGTCATAGGCATCCAATTTGTTTTTAGTACAAATATTTTTTATAGATGTTTAGTTTATGAAACACTAGTTTGCGCTAGCTATCTTAGACACTAGTGATGTAGCGGCTGATTCTCAAAGTGGGTGTGGTCATAGCCTTGCCCCACGCATCACTAGTGTCTAGCTAGCATTTACAGTACACTTACTTTGATTAACTTTTCCAGGTGGTTTAGATATCGTCTGTGTATCTGGATCATCCATCTGCTCAGTATCTTTTAGAACAGGGGTGTCAAACTGCATCCAGAAAGGTTTTCATTCCAACCAAGCAGGAGCAACACCTGATTCCAACTGTTTAATCAGTTGAATTTAGTTTTCAGTAGACTCAGGTGTGGCTTCTGCTTGGTTGGAATGAAAACCTGCACCCACACCTGAGCTTTCATGATGCAGTTTGACACCCCTGTTTTAGAGAGTCTAAACCTTCAAACATGAATGACAAAAGTGGGCCAACTGGCTAAAACATGGTTTACTGTCAGTCTCCATCCACTCTACTGTTGGGAAACAGTTTGATTGACACAAGCACTGGGCAACAAACACTTCCTGTGTATTCTACCTACCCTTTCCATTTTGTTTTCATGACTTGTAAATTTGTTTTGGAACTGGTAAAAATGTTCGACAGGTTGTACATTTGTTTTTGCTTTTGTCATTTTTTTTAGAACTGAGGACCCAGGAGCTTGGTGAAATTTCACTGCAAAAACAGTAACCTCTTCGCAAGTGAAAATAACTTAATTACAGTCAAATAAATTGAGTATTTCCTATTATATGAATGCAATAAATCAAATATATGTTTATTGAACATATTTCTGGATTTTTCTTTTACTAAATTAAAACTTAAAAATAGTTTCGTTCTCTTGGCAGACAATTTTACTAATTTCTAGAAAGAAGCAAAATAATCTGCCAATCGAATAAGACGATTTTATCTCATCGATAAAATATGAGAAATATATTTGATTTATAGTAATCTCATAATATCAAATAATATTACATTACACAGAGGTGCAGTGGGTAGCACCATCGCCTCACAGCAAGTAGGTTCTAGATGTGGACACCTTTCTGCATGGGTTACCTCTAGGTGCTCTGGTTTCCTCCCACAGTCCAAAGACTATACAGATTATATTAACTGGCTACTCTAAATTGCCCATACTGTACACTACCAGTCAAAAGTCTTAGAACACCCCCAATTTTTTAGTACAACTTTACTAAAGATTTTTATTCACTTCTATATGATTGAGTCAGAACAAAAACATTGTACATTAGTTTTCAAAACATAATAAAGGCTCCTGCATTTTGCTGTAAAAATAACAACTTGAAAGAATAAGATCTTACTGAACATGCCCAGTAAATCTTACCAGAAATTTTCTTCATAAAACAAGTTGTACCTTTGACTCCTATAGTTTTAATGAAATTACGAGTAAAACATGGAACATGTCAGTTTTGGGTGTGACAACCCTTTGCTTTTTAAACCAGTGGTCCCAGGTACAATGTGTGTGGTTTTTTAAGGTCATAGTTTTAAACTTTAATGACATACAAACATTTTTCTGTAACATTTAATTATGTGCTGGAAAACATGTATTTGGAAGTTTTTGTTCTGACTCAATGCTATAGAAGTCATAAAATAAAAATCTATAGCAATGTTTGTACTAAAGAATTGGGGGTGTTCTAAAACTTTTGACCGGTAGTGTAGGTATGAATGTGTATAATGGATGGATGGATGGTTTAGATAAATTTGCTCATATTCTGTACATTTTTACATGCTAATTTTTTTGCTGTACAGTCTTTGTCTTGTAGTTGTACTATTGCTGCCAAAACCAATCCCACTCTTTATATTATTTGTTTGTACTCTCCTTTTTGCATTCTTACTTTTACTATTAACAGTAGGTGAAACAGGTAATGCTAGTTTTGTCGTACGGCCTTTGTTGTAAGGTACATATATAAGTGACTGCAACCACGAAGGTTGATTGCTCTGTCACAAATCTCCATATTTTTCTTTGGTCCTTCTGTTATGTTTCCATGTAGTCTCACTCTACTTACTGTACTAACAGTCACTCAGTTAATGAAGAGAAATTGATCCATAACATTTATTCCCATTAACATTAAGGTGCTTTGAAACTTGTACTGCAACATTTTTAGTTTGCATTGTTGGCTATCCATCACATGTGGATGTAGCCCTCAGTTTTTGAAACACCAGCTACAAGTGAGTCTTCTCCCTGTAGGCTTCAGAACATCTGGATTAGTGACCATTAGTGGCATCTCTGGCACAGAAAATCTTGGTGGGGTAAAATAAACTCTCTGAGGAGGGCTGCAATTATAATTCTATATTGGGCATGTCCCCCCAATATTCAGATGTGCTCAAAATGCTCCCCTAAATATCTACCAGTAGATATTGGAAACTGGAAAAGTGGAAAATTCATATACAATATAAGTGTTAGTGTATCACTGTGCCTGTGATAGCTTTTGTAAAGTGTTATGAAAATTATAATATTATGAATTTTTATAGTCTTGCGATGTTGTGCTAAATTCCTTACCTAACTATCATTACAGCAATATAGTTTGTGTTTGTGCATATATTAGGGGTTACACCTTTTTGAGACTGCATCACCTGTTTTGTTTTTCCTACTCGGGTATTAGTTCATGTCTGTAAGCTACAAGAAGTTCTTCAATAAATCACCAAAATAACAGATTTGTTGGCAGCAGATTTGGTCCCCCCAATGTTCACTCCACGGCTACGGCCTTGTCTCTATGGGCAGAATCTGACTCATCAGTGAAACTACACATAAACCTACTTGCAAAGTGAATCCAAACACAAATGAACCTAATCACAAATGCACACATTAATGCAGCATGGCAAAGGAGTTAGCGGAATTGGACACATGGATATGGGTTACATCATCAATAGCAGCGTTCAATCTCACAAAATACCTTGTTACCTTGTTATACAGCGTCACATTACAAATCCAAAATCATCAAGCAGTATATGATCACTGTGGTCTGCAACTTTAATAACATATCCAAATGGTTAGGGACACGGTCCCGTAACCGAAAGATTGCAGGTTCGAGTCCCACAGCCAACAGGTACCACTGAGGTACCCTGAGCAAGGTGCCGCCCCCAAGCACTGCTCCCCGGGTGCTGAAAATAGCTGCCCCCTGCTGTGTGTCACTGTTCACATATGGGATAAATGCAGAGGTCAAATTTCGTTGTTGTGCACTGTGTGCTGTGGTGTGTCAATAATGACAATGAATCACTTTCACTTTAAAAGCAAACCATTTCAGATCAGGGAAACCAATTGCAATCTAGGATTTAAACTACATCCAAAAAACACTCATATACTGAAAAAAATAAATCAATGAATTTGTATTAAGAGTTGAATTTCCACTCAAGTAAAAATATGTTAGTTCAACAATAATTTAATGGGTAAATTATCGCAAGTTAAACAACAAAAAAAAATAGAAATAAGTACATTTACAAAACTTAATTTATTGCAAGGACATGGATATTATATGAATATACAAGCTACACATGGCCCTAATTACAGTCATGGGAAAAAGAAAGTGCACTCTCTTTCAATTGATTTTTCAAAAATCAACTAAATATGTAATATGCTATAATATCCTGAGCCAATTTGAAAGAAACTATTCTTTCTATTTATTTTTAAATGGAAGTACTAATAAAATTTAAGTGTTTGTGGAAGAGCTAGGTTCATTCCACCACCAAGACAGAGATGAGTCTTCATGAATATTTTTTTTATTTCTTGAGAAAAGGTGTAAGTGTTGTACAGAATAGAGTGTGGTGATTCCCTAAGGTATAGGCTAAAATCAAGGCCAAAAGCTTACTTACCTGATGTGTTCATAAAGTAGAGATATCAAAGTGTGAATAAAAAAAATACTTTATCACAACAAAATACAAATATCAACTCCACCACACAAATATTGACTGATGTTATGCTACTTCAAAGGATACATTAGGTTCAATAAACTGGAAAATAAGAAAGTGGAGTGTCAAGTGCCATCCCTATGTAGCACCTCTATGGAATTTCCATAGAGGAAGTGTACAAATCACTGGAAGCTTAATCCAATTAAAAATGCAAACAAACTGTAGCAGTAGTCCTATTCATTTCTAGGTCTGCAATAACCATGTACTGCAGTGGCTGTACTGTATGTACTTCCTTTCACTCCAAAAATCAATAAAACGTGTAATTTGTCCAGGGATGCCCAAGTTTTGCATACAACTGAGCAATTAGTTTCAAATTTGCATACAACTCTATCTGGTACCCACATATTTATTTAAATAAATAATGTTTTCAAAAGCAGCACCAAAGTATTATACTTCAATCAATGTGTCCACCAATAAACAGTCCCAAACACGTTAACACAACAGAAATGTGCTGGAACAAAAAAGGTCACTGAAAATGGGTCCCATTGTCCATATAAATTCATATAAACATTACATACCGAATAAACAAGTAAAGACAATTACTGTCTGAGCCTCTTGGACCACATGCAGAATAAGGTCATTTATGGGGCTGCAGGTCTTTCCGCTGGATCCATGTGAGTTCTGACCCACAATTCCACAGTCATGCTCTTAACTAAACTCTGGTCAAATGACCCTTTACGCTCTGCATCAAACAAATTTCAAAAAAGTCACAAAATTTTAACCAAAACATTATTTTACATGTATCAATGTTACCTTTTTAAAAATCATATTTAATACATTTTTAATCATTTTAAAAGTCTGTATGAACTCAAACATGAATTTATGACAGAAACATATAAAAAAAATAAAAATAAAAAATCTTAATGTCTCTGAGACTGTTACACTTAGGTTTGATTGGTTTTTTTGTTTGGCCAGAAGAGCAATGATGCACACTTTGGTGTCGGTCCCTTATTAGTCTCTTGACCCCGGTTTTAGGACAGCGGCATGGCAAAACTGTTCAAAATACTTAAAAAACAAAAAAACAACAAAAAACAAACAAACAAAAAAAAAAGCAAATGACAAAACTTAGATATTTTAAATATGGGATATGAATATAACCCATTTTACCAGCTTAATTTACATTTACATTACATTTAAGTCATTTGGCAGACGCCGTTATCGACTTACATATATATCACATTTTACACAACTGAGCAGTTGTGGGTTAAGGGCCTTGCTCAAGGGCCCAGCAGTGGCAGTCATGATTAGGCTGGG
The DNA here is from genome assembly GCA_025674565.1 of Synodontis membranacea. Lineage (NCBI taxonomy): Eukaryota > Metazoa > Chordata > Actinopteri > Siluriformes > Mochokidae > Synodontis > Synodontis membranacea. Next base: position 7,791 of record JAOVYU010045905.1, read on the forward strand.
ATTTGAACTCATGACCTTCCAAGGGAAAGTGACATTTTTATTGTTATTGGGAGAGAAAGTGCCATTTTTTTTTTTGTCAAATAATGAATAACTGTTAACAGAACTATAACAGGTACTGTATGTATAAATGTCTCTTTTCTCTTCACAATAAAAATATAGGTACCGGAACCTGAATATCTGTTTAGTATTAATCTGCTTGATGTTTTCCCATTTTAAAGAAATAAGTTCCTGGGTCTAATTTCTCTACAAATATTACAAATATCACGAATAAATCCTTGTTCTGTGTTTTGAGCGCTCAGTCCTCTGCGCAAAAACGCCCAAAGAGTTTTATTCCGCTGCGCTCCGAGATGAAAACTGTTCAACTTTCGGAAAACCTCCGAGCTGTGAAGTGTCACTTCTCTCACCGATCAATCAAAAAATAAAGAAGGGGCAGGAGGGCAACACTGTTAACAATGGCAGAGGAGAAACTGACCCTGGCTGTGACTGACAACCCATTGATTTACGATCTAACATTAAAGCGTTACCTAGATCAATATATGAAATCATTGCGATTTCTTTGCACCGTTTCAGCAAACCTATCTAAAATAACCTACGTAACGTTTACAGTGAAGGAATGAGGAGGTACTGGAAGATGTTTTCTGTAACCCTACCAACATTACGCATTTGGGAAAAGCGCTCTGGGAGCGTGGTCGTGTGCGCTGGCACCGCAAACAGGTGCACACAGAGCCTAAAAGAACCGCAGGATATAAATAGCGCCGCCTGTGTGTTGGGGAGGAGGATGGAGACCAGGCAGGTGTCTGCTGACAAAAGACTGGTCAGATGTTCACCAAGATTACTGAAGATGAATGGATCAATAAAAAAAATATATATATATATATTTGTTAGCTCTAAAGCTGAATAGGCAGTACGGTTTTAAAATACAACCGTTGTGGACTGTGTTGAAAATTTTTTGGATGTGGATTTGAATTTATTTGAATTAAAAAAATTTGAATCTGAATGTATGATAAATGACTCTGGGTCGTTTTCTAAGCCGGATCAGTCAGGTTTCAGCCGCCCACATGCCACCCCTGAGGGGTATAGACCGGTGTGTAGTGTGCACCCCCTTTTGGAAATACTGAGCCAAAATAGAATCGTCCGTTTTGGTAATGCCTAGGTTGTGGACACTAATAGAGGCTGTAATCGTTTGTATTCTATGTTAAATAAAATATTTGAACAGAGCAAACGTCTCCTGTTGTCGAAGGAAATGTTATTCCTGAAGCAAGATTTTATTTTTTTGTTACAATTATTATTAAATTAAAGGATTATTATTAAATGTCACTTTAATAATAACTACAGCTGTGCTTTATAATTTTTTTAATCTATCTATCTATCTGTCTAATTTAATCTATCTATCTATCTATCTATCTGTCTGTCTGTCTGTCTGTCTGTCTGTCTAGATAGATAGATAGATAGATAGATAGATAGATAGATAATTTTACTTCAGTCGCAGTGCTTAGTAAGTAGTAAAGTAAAATGTTTATTGTTGCATTTTAAAAAGCAATAAGAAACCCTTTATTGTTAAGATAAAGTATGGCATTTCTTTATTGATTGTTGTGTCCCGGGGGTGAGAGTGGGCGTGGTCAGAAGACAGAGGTGGGTAAGGCACAGAGAGCTGTGATTGGTTCTTGTGAACCATGAGCTCCGTATGTAAATTATAGAAGACTTTAAAACGAGAGACCTGACAGAGGACAGGAGCAAAACAACCAGGACGAAGTATAATATTATTTGTGGAGGTAAGAGAGATTTTTTTTTCTTCTTTTTAGAAAGCTATGCTGTTGAACATGATAGAATTAGAATAATAGTCATTCAGTGATCATTAGATATGATATTGCATCTGGTGTTTTCATCATCTCAAGTTTTTAAAGAACTTTTTTTTTTTTTTTTTTGGATAAATCATTCTAAGACAATTACACTTGTTTCAAACGCTTAATGCAAACAATAGAGAGTAACTCAGGAATATCACCTGATGTTATATCATGTAATAACTCATAAATTGTACGTGTATGAAAGGTCTCTCTCCTGAAGATCATGAAGATCCCACATCAACTTCACACCGTCACTCCACTAAGAGAGAGTGTGCCTCTGTCCAATGCAGCAGGTACAGCTGTGTATCTGAAACTGGACTCCTCTCAGCCTACAGGATCGTTTAAAATCCGAGGCATCGGTCATTTGTGTAAGATGGTAAGTCAGTCATGATGGTCATCTTTTTTCATTCCATTTGTGTCATTCCGAATAAGTGGCAATGCTTTTGCACAGAATACTGTATATCATAAAGAACAGGTTCGAGGGGGACAAAGTTTGTTAGTTCACAAAAAAAACTTCTACACTTCATTTTATACTGTAGCACATCTAAACAGAAACTCATCTTCATTGCTTTACTGCTTTGTTATTGTAGTTATTACTTCAAAAGTCTTAAAAGACGGACAACAGATAATTAAAACAATGAGTCCCATTTTGCTATGTTCAACAACATCAGTTTTGAATTTAGATTAATAAAACAGAGGAATAAAATATAAATATAAATGTATATGGATGTAGGTATATAGATATAGCCTAGAGATATTAAATGAAGCTGACCAGTGACATCATTCTTCTCTTTGCTTTCAGAGAGCAGAAACTGGCTGTACTCGATTTGTCTGTTGCTCAGGTGAGTTGGAATCTAAAATATCCTTTAGAGCAAAGAATGAGCATGCCATAACGTACCTTACACAATATAAGACAACGAAACAATAATCCTTTATATATA
>JAOVYU010045940.1:0-10574 GCA_025674565.1 Synodontis membranacea
ACTCTCACTTAAATAAGCCAGACTTATCGAAATAAGCCAGACTTTCCCTTAATCCTGCTTCGTGGAATACCCCCCAGACGTTCACTCAGGCAGTGTGGCACGAGACCATTCAGTGCTTTATAGGTCAGTAGTAGTATTTTATAATCAATCTGAAATTTGCAGTGTACATCAGATAGGGGTGATGTGCTCAAGTGTTCTTGTTCTAGTAAGGACTCTCGCTGCTGCATTCTGGACTAACAGGAGCTTGTTTATACACCTACTTGGACATCCAGAAAGTAAAACATTACAATAATCTAACCTAGATGTAAAAAAAAAAAAAAAAGCATGAACTAATATTTCTGCATCATGCAGTGACATCATATTCCTCATCTTAGCAATATTTCTGAGTTGAAAGAAGGCTGTCCTAGTAATATTTACATGAGCATCAAATTAAAGACTGGAGTCAATAATCACACCAAGGTGTTTTACTTCTTCACATGATGAAACAGAAAGACCATCAAGTGTTACAATGTAAACAAACAGCTTACTTCTAGCTGTATGTGGCCCTAGTACTAATACATCTGTCTTATTAGCATTGAGTAGAAGGAAGTTAATAAGCATCCACTGCCTTATGTCCTTTACACAATCCTCAATTTTATTAAGCTGGTGATTCTGAAACATAGAGTTGTGTGTCAACAGCATAACAGTAGAAGCTAATATGTTTACAAATATTACCCAGTGGCAACATATATATAAGGAAAAAAGTAGTGGGTCTAAAACAGAAACTTGCAGAACAGTTCCTTACTAGGTGTGGAGGAGTCACCATTTATATCAACAAACTGAAAACGATCAGTCAAATAAGACCTGAACCACAAGAGAGCTGTTCCCTTAACTCCAACCACAGTGTCAAATCTATCAAGGAGAATATTATGATCAGTGATATCAAAAGCTGCACTAAGGTCAAGAAACATAAGCAAAAAGACACAACCCTGATCAGAGGACAGCAGTAAGTCATTTACCTTTACCATTAACCAGTGCTGTCTCTGTGCTATGATGAGGTCTAAATCCTGACTGATACAATTTATGAATGTTATTCCTGTGTACGTGTGAGCATAACTGCTGAGCTACATTCTTTCTGTCTGAGTAGGAAATCAGGCAGGAACTCAGGCTTAAACCTTAGCAGGGGTAATGGCATGGGACCCAGATCGCAGACCTTGGCTGTATCAGGATCTGAAGCAGTCTCTGTGACTAGATCAGGATCCAGAGCAGGCTCAGTGACTGGATAAAGATCCAGAGTGGGCTCTGTGTCCGTGCCTAGAACAGGAAAAGGCTCTGTAGCCCTGACTGGAACTGGAATGGGCTCTGAAACAGAGACAGGAGGTGTAGTCCTCAAAGCCAGGAGGTAGAGCAACTCCAGATATCAGCATTATCCAGTCACTTTCTGTAACTCTGTTACTAGCATAGATGCTGATTGTGGAGCTGAAGCTGAGCTGTAGGGCTTGAGCTGAAACAGGCTTGAGTTGTGGGGCTGTAGCTGAAATAGTCTTGGACTTGGACTCAGGAATAGGCGTGGACTTTGATGTAGATGTAGAGACAGCTTTGTATTTAGAGGAGTGTTCTAGAGTGGTAGCCTCCTTCTCAGCCACTGGAGGGATCTCAGGAGCGGTATCCTAGTTCGTGGCCGCTAGAGGGAGCCTGCCGTGGAAGCTCGTGGGAGCTTTCTGAAGCACTCTTGTTGCTGCATGATTCTCAGCCTGCCAGAATAGCTCCTCTGTTCTTTCAGCGCCCCCAAAAAATATCTAGGGCCTTTCTTCTTTCCTGAAGGCCCTGTAGAACCACTCAAGAGCTTCATCAAAGTCTTTAGGATTCAAAATATTTCAGGTGTTCAATGGTTGTGAGGTGGTCAGCAAACTGGCGTGCAGGCCATGTGGGCCAGCGTATCATGTACCTAACCCGGACCAGATCAGAGGGCCTGGGTTCCACCAGGCTTTCCCTAAACAGATGGCAATGGAACAGAAAAAAACATCATACTGTTCCACCTGCAGTCCCAGCTTTGTAGAGACAGGGAGGGCATGGTGTTCATGAAGTCATTTTGAATCCAAGGAGATCCGGCTGCATCCATGCAGAGATCACATAGCATGAAGTAAAGGTTAAACAGTTTATTATACAAATCAGGCAAACAAATCTGAATCACAAGAGAGTCAAGCAGGCAGAGGTCACAAACACAGGCAAACAGATATATCCAAGGCTAGGCAAAATACAAAATCCAGAAACCAGAAACAAAGAATAATACTGGGAAAACATGAACGGTAACGTGTGCTCAGAAACTCAGAAGTAAATGGACACGAAGGGCTGGGAGAGCACAAGGGCTGCATGACACTGTGACTTTCTTGTCCAAGATGACTGAAATAACATTCATGAAGTGTATTAGTCATAATTTAGACCTCATCATAGCACAGACACAGTGCCGGTCAAAGTGGTAATTGACCTTCTACTGGCCTCTGATCAGGATTTTGTCTCCTTGCTTGTGTTACTTGACCTTAATGAAGTTTTTGACATTGTTGGGCATACTATACTCTTTGAGAGAATCAAAAATTTTGTTGGAACAGCCCTCTCCTGGCTCAGGTCTTGTTTGACTGATTGTTATCAGTGACTACACATAGTACAGTTTGATGTTCTGCAAAGTTTCAGGCCAACTGCTTTTTTCTTTATCTATGCTACTGGCTTCCACCATGATGCTGATGACACACAGTTTTATATTTCAGCAAAGCCAGATGTGAGACACCATCTTAACAAAACAGGGTTGTGTACTAATTTTAGGACCACATGCAGCTGTAAGTAACCTTTCTGATTACACAGTAACCCTGGATGGGCTTTCTCTTTCACTATGTGCAGAAGTAAAAGATCTTGGGTGTGATTATTGACTCCAGACTCTCATTTAAAACTCATAGATAAATGTACTAAGATAGCTTTATTTTATCTCAGACATATTGCTAATAAGAAATAAGGTGTAACTGCATGATGCAGAAGGACTAGTTCACTTTTGAAACTTCTAGTTTATGCTATTGTAATACCTTACTGCCTTGATGTTGCAGTAGGTGCATAAACATGCTCCAGTTAGGATGCAGCAGCACGAGTCCATATTAGAACACAAAGATTTGAGCACATTTTATCTACTAGTTCCACAGTACCTCAGAAAACCTGTTTTTTTATGATCTACCACACCTGAAAAGGTGTAGGCTATTTGTTGGTACCTTGAACACTGAAGGCTACAGCAGGAGTATAGCCTTTTCTTAAAAAGCTCCACAGTTATGGCTTAGTCATTCAAATTGGTGTTTGGGACTCAGACACATTCTCAGTGTTTAAATCTAGGCTGAAAACATAATTGTTTAGTCAAGCCTTTTGTTAATAACCTTTTATTAGGTAAAGGAGCAGATCTGGAGGGTTACTGGGCATAGAGTGTTTTGGTAAACTGGGAGGTTTGGATGCTGCCCTACACACTTCACTCAGGCTTATTGACTGTGGAGTGGATGGCTGCTTTATATCCTAGTGCACTCTCTATCTTATCTGTCTTATCCTAATGGATCTCCCTTTTAGTTATTATTGCTAGTGTTGCTCAGCAAGCAATATATGAACATATATGAATATAAATGAACTTTTAAATTTAAAGTCTTTGTTAATTACACAGGTCAATTTTTTTTTGTAAGTTTTTCATGCTGATTTCAGATCTGCTTTCAGTTTTTTCAGTCACGTCAACTTTTTGAATTATGGGTAATATTAGTTTACAATTGATTTGCATGTGGTTTTTATTCAACCGCAGGCACCAATCAAGTAATTGTTTCAATATTTTCACTGAGAAGACAGATAGGCGCACACTGTGGCATAGATATAATGACCAGTGTCAGTCAGCTACCACTGTTTCTTCTAAAAACACTTAACATATGATTTTCCTGTGTATACTGTGTCCTGATTGTCGTGGTACAGCATCCAGCAGTAGTCGGCCATCATGCTCTTATTCCAGAAACCTTGGTAGCAATGCTCCATTAACTGAATGTCCTGATGAAAATGCTCTCCCTGTTCATCACTCACCATGCCAAGATTTTCTGGAAAGATCTCGCGTGAGTGCAGGAAATGTATTTTCAATGACATGCGACAGCCCAGTTTCTGGTAGGAATCAAGCAGATGCTGAACTCCTTCCTTGTATGCAGGAGACTTGTGGATGCCCAGAAAGTTTTCGTAGAGCCACTTGAATGCCTCCCAAGCTTCGAATTCGGCTGTTGAGAGAGTTTGTTCAAAGCCTTCATCCTGCAAAACGGACTCGATCTGCGGATCTATAAATATCCCTAGTTTATTTGCAAGGTACTGAAAACCTCATGAGTTCACTTTGCACATGGCCTTGAAAAGATTCTTCATCAAGCCTAACTTGATATGGAGAGGTGGCAAAAATCAACCAGAGGCAGAAACTTGACACTGCTTTTTCCTGGCTCATAGACATCTCGTGGCTGCCAGTCACGCTTGACATAATGTTCCTCAGTAGATCGGCTGTCCCACAGGCACAGGAAACGGCAGTATTTGGTGAATCCTCCTTGCATTCCCATCAACATACCAATCACCTTCAGATGGTCCAATGATGAGATTTATACCTGACTGATTCAAGCAGTGTCATGTTGTCATAGGACTCCTTTAGTTGAACAGAATGGGCAATCTGCACACTTGGTTTGGCATTTCCAAACTGCCTTCAAGCTTCTTTGTGAAGAGTCAATGAAGAGACGCCATTCAGCTGGAACATGCTCTTGTGACAAACTGCTGAAGAGTCCGTTGATGTCATGATAATAGCACAGTGAGCCGTCAGCAGTGAAGAACACTGTCAAGTTATGACTTCAACTTCTGTAGTGAGTTACAGTAACACCCTTGGCAAGCAAATGCTTCTGCTTATGCCTTGAAGCAAAAAGTTCTACTTTGTCTTTTGACAGATTTAGATCACGAACGAGATTGTTCAGCTCTGCTAGTGTAAAAGTCTCTGGCTCTGAATCTTCATCGACCATGTAATCAGGATCTGATGACTTTGGATTGTAACCAAATGCATCTTGACCGTGTTGCTTGTCACCTTCTACAGAAGCAAGTCCATCATGTGGTGGTACAGGAACAGGCAATGAGTCATCATGAGGAACAGGCCTTCTTGCAGAATCCAGGCTGGGATATACAATTTGTGCTTATTTTTGGCTGAGAATCCTGTTGTATTCATGCAGCAAAAATAGCAATCATTGAGATGATCTCACGGTTCCCTCCACACCATCGGGATTGCAAATGGCATCACTGCCTTGCGCAGATTTAGCCAGTCACGCAGTCCATTGGAACAACTGTTGCAGATGACATGTGAAGCCCAAGATTTATCCTGGTCACCCAGTGGACAGCCAAAGTACAATTTATATATCTTCTTAAGGTCTGTGGTAATTGGGCGACATTGTGCTTTCGTTGTGAATGAACCACATATGTAAAAGAAACTGTCTGGATGATTAATACAATTTCTAGGCATGGTAACAACCGAAACCAATCGCAATTAATGCCGTCTGTAACAAAACACAGGGAACTGTCGTTAAATCTGGTAATACACTTATGCTAATAATACCAACTACAAACAGATTTGAAATCAGCATGAAAAACACAACAAAACCCATATAAACCCATATAAACTGATTTTGACCTGTTGACCTGTGTTATTAATTATTAATTGTATAATTTATGCAGTTTACTTAATTAATTCCAAATCCTACCTGTCTGTGAAATTGCCTTGGAAGCACTGATTTTTACTAATATTTTGACTATGTGTTTGACCTTGCAACCTGTGAATGTACAGGTGTAGGTTCCAAAATGCTCTGAGCCTAAATTGTTTAAGTAAAGTGATCCATCCCCCATCAGAGCCTTGTTCAGATCCAGTTCTGCCTGGTCATCCCAGTGGTTTTTGATCCTATGTGTTTGACTGTAGTAAGTCAGGATGTCTGTGTGCATGTTCACAATGTGTGTAAAAGTCCAATTGAGAGTGAAGTTTTTAAGATTCTTTGGAGCCATGCATGGAATGACCATGTGTTGTCCATAATTTACAGTCATTTCTGCAGATAAACAAAAGAGAGAAAAAACACATGAACCAAAGCTGTGTTAAACCACTTTAACATTATAGGCTGCATTAGACAGGAACAGTGTAACAAAAATGCACTATCATTGTACAATGTAATAAATAGGCATAATTACATGGGGTTGTGGGTTCCTTTGGAACTTGGAAAGTATGAGCTGCCAGCGATAGATACGTAGATGCATACCCAATCCTTATGATTTATGAAAAATTAAACAGGTCTGAATATAAAGTTGAAAGGTTCAGAACATAACTTCCATCAATTCCAACCAATATGCACCGATCAGGCATTCCATTATGACCACCTGACTAATATTGTGTTGGTCCCTCTTTTGCTGCCAAAACAGCCCTGACCCATCAAGGCATATACTCCACTAGACCTCTGAAGGTGTGCAGTGGAATCTGGCACCAAGATGTTAGCAGAAGATCCCGCAAGTCCTGCACATTGCTAGTTGGGACCTCTATGGATTGGACTTGTCTAGCACATCCCACAGATGCTCAATTGAATTGAGATCTGGGGAATTTGGAGGCCAAGTCAACACCTCAAACTTGTTGTTGTTGTGTTCCTCAAACCATTCCGAACCATTTTTGCTTTGTGGCAGGGCACATTATCCTGCTGAAAGAGGTCACAGCCATAAGGGAATACCATTTCTATGTAAGGGTGTACAGGTACATGGTCTGCAACAATGTTTACAGTAGGTAGGTGGTACATGTCAAAGTAACATCTATATGGATGGCAGGACCCAAGACTTTGCAGCAGAACATTGCCCAAAACATCAGACTGCCTCTGACGGCTTACCTTATGTAAAAGAAAATGTGATTCAACAGTCCAGGCCACCTTTTTCCATTGCTCTGTGGTCCAGTTTGATGCTCATGTGCCCATTGTTGGTGCTTTCAGTGGTGGACAGGGGTCCACTTGCTGCCTAATATATCCCATCCAGTAACAGGTGCCATGATGAACAGATAATCAGTGTTATTCATTTCACCTGTCAGTGGTTATAATGTTATGCCTTATCGGTGTATGTGAATTAATGAATTAATGAAGGCTGACTCAGATTTTCTAGAACCAAAACAAAACTTTACTGCAAATGGTGCATAATTAAATATAAAATTATGGAAAAAAGAAAGTGCAGCTAACTTTAATTCTGTGTTTTTATTTATCAAGACCAAACTAAAATTTGTGTGGAACTGGTAGCATTTTATTCTGTAGAGTGTTCACTGCCTTTCGAGAAAGTGCAATGCTTCTCTTCACAAATACCTGCATGATGTTTGTTATAGGTGCTGCAACACACCACTTTGACATCTCCACCCAAAACGATAGACCTTTTGTTTACATTTGACATGTGCTCATGCAAGCTTTGCTGGATTTCATAGTCGCATAATGAAACTGGTGTAACTTGGAAATGACAGACAAAAATTCTATTAAGGCACAAGGTTTGACTGGAATCAGAAAGACATGGGGTGCCAACTTCATACAGTTTATGTAATCCCTGTAAACAAATATTAATACATGAAGCATCACAAACCAAAAATTTTAAAGCCCAATACAACACAAACGTAGCACAAAATTTTCTGTCTGGCTTGGAAGAAACTGGAAAAACATTGCTGTAAGTGACAATATATTTACGTGGAATTTGGAAGAAATGTTGAAATTAGTACAACAAAATCTTCCTCAAGCAAATACCTATAAAGAGTAAAGTCAGAGAAACTGATTATTTTTCAGTGGTCTCTTATTATTATTTTTTACCAGAGCTATAATATTGAGCTGTATGGGTCACATTTTCCACTTTTCTAACCTATTTTGTTTAAGAAAAATATTGTTTAAAACTGTGTCAAAAGCGATATCAAACTGAACAAATAACGTCGTATTTTTCGTCAGTTTACAAGCGGCGTAAAAAGATAATGAACCCCCACCTTTTGTTTTTCACAGCCACTGAATTTGAAATTGTAATCAGCCAATCAGTGAAGGACAGACCACGCCATTTCAACACCGATCTGCAAAACGATTGCATTCGTTGGTCTTGCATATGTAACAGAATGTTAATATTTTTATGTGATTTTCACCATAATTGAGCAGCCTGATTCTGTATTGGTTATTTGGAGCCACCTTTGGTGTTATGGTGTACTGCAGGTATGTTTTTGTCCTTGCGTGGTTGCCATGCCTCATTAAAAAAAGCGGTATGCTTTGCATCAGATGCTGCATGCTGTATGTACACCAGAGCCTGTAAGCTTATTTGTGTTTTATTTTCCAAAAGGGAATAAATTCAAGGAAAACCCAGTCTGTCTCGAGTCCCCTGACTGCCTGACTGTCATTACACATACTCACCTATAATTCACGATGTTTGTCACTCTATTTGTTTGGATGACCAAAAGAAAAGCCCAAATTTGCACTTTGGTTTTATTTTATTCCCATTGCAAATTTACTGATTAAAGTTTTTAAAAAAATATACACAAGCACACTGGTACTGGTATTAACCATCATGGGTGTTGTAGTGGTTAAAACAGGTTGGCAGTTTTGGTTTTGTGATGCGGGTTTGCATCCCTGTTGAGCCCCTATTATCTGTGGAAAGTTTTACTGTATCATATAAAATTAGCCAACATGTACTGATATTTTGCCAAACCATCTGTTGGTAAAAACCAATGAGTGTACATGCACTCTGCATTTGAACTGAGTGGTCAGTAAGCATATCAAAACCACAGAGGTAATTTATGATGAACATTTCATCTAGCTGAATAATTAAATCTCGATTAAGATTCCTGTTTGGTTGCATAGTGCTTAAGTAATTAAAATTCATTGTAAGTGTTTTCCCTCTCCTTTCAGTAACATAGTCAAACCAGTGATTTGCAGAGAAAAATTAATGACCTATTGTTTTATCACTTGAAAAATCAGTCCATCATGCAAGATGTCCACTAGATATCACTCTCACACCTACCAATATATGTAAACAGTATATGCATATTTTCTTATTATTTTATCTATAAAATCTACTAAAAGAGCTTCATAAAATAATCATTAGCTATGTCCTCATGCACATAGGTCCATATGTTTACCAGGCCAGGTTTTAAAAGACAAATGCATAGATCCAAAATAACATTATATTGGCTACTTCCCAGTATATCCCAGTACAGTATATAGGAAAAACAGATTGAAGAAATATGACCATATGTCCTGTTTTTCCAAGACTCATGCTCTTTTTGATAAAATGTTTCTGGGGCAGGATTTATAAATCACCAATGATGATTCAGATTTTGATTTCTCCAGTCACCATTTACTTTGCGGATTTCCATCTGCCCCATCCCACCATCCTGTATATGCTTCTAAGCCATTTATTTATACAAAATTCTTTTCGTGTTTGAAACGGAAATTACGTATGACCGGAAACAGTGTAACTACCACTTACATCTAATCGAATCTAATTATATATATGCCAGAGGTAATGTACATTTCACAATTATACATAAAGGCCTTTTTCAGGTAACGTAAAATGGGTTAAAAGTTTAAAGCTGTTCTGCAGCAATGGAGGTTGATCAAGCCTTGAAAGATGGTGCTACTAATTCCCACAGGTGTTACAACTTTTCAGGATTGCTTACAACCCCCTCTGTCTGCAAATAAGCAGTGTTGGAACACACTGTGGCACCAGCATCAGTTGAACAGTATTCTACCTGCAGAAAGTAGTGTCTTGCTACAAAAATGGCAAGAAAAAGGCAATTAACAATGGAAAAAAGACAGACAATCATAACACTTAAAAATGTAGGTCTTTCATACAGAGAAATTGCAAAGTGTCATGTGCACCTAGCTAGACTAGGCAGGCAGGTGTGTGTGACTAAAAGAGCTCAGACACAGGTGCAGGAACCAGGCAGAGAGGGAGGAAGGAGTAAATTTATATACAATAAAGCTGAACTGAAAGAGCATTAAGCTTTACATCACACAGAGCTGAAGTGAAAAGAGCATTAAGCTTTACATCACACAGAGCTGAAGTGAAAAGAGCATTAAGCTTTATATCACACAGAGCTGAAGTGAAAAGAGCATTAAGCTTTATATCACACAGAGCTGCACTGAAGGGAGCATAAAGCTTTACATCATACAGAGCTGAACTGGAAAGGGCATTACAGCTTTACCTATAAACAGCGCTAAACTGAGGAGAGCATCTAGCTTCATAGATATCAGTAACAGGCTGAGTAAAGCATTAAAGCCACATAAATATCACAGACAAACAGAGCCCCAGAAAGCCTAAACAGACTTATCCTGGCAAACATGAAAGAAAGTCTTGTAAGTGTCAAAGGTGCGTGGGGATCGCGTATACAGAGAGAGTGGGTGATGCGTGTGCCCACCGAAGCCTCCAGCAGAGGCCTCCAGCAGCGACATGACACAAATAAAGTCAAGGTGTCCGTGTTCTAAAACATGTGACAGGTAGTGTGTGTGTATGTATATATATATATATACACACACACACACATATATATA
>JAOVYU010045970.1:0-10573 GCA_025674565.1 Synodontis membranacea
AGAAGAGTCTTCACGCATGTCTCCCTCTTCTTTTAAGTAGTGGAGGCTCAAGACGAGCCGTGCTTGAAGCCCTGAGATGACGAGAAGTGACACGTTGTTTAATCAATGCTGCTATGTATGGGGGTGCAAGTCCATTCTTGGCCATCCAAACATTAACGTTAACCAAAACACTCCTTTACCTAATTTTTATTTATTTTACCATTATTTAACCAGGAAAAGTCCCATTGAGATCGCAGATCTCTTTTTCAAGGGAGTCCTGGCCAAGTGGCAACATCACAACCCATATAGTAAAAGACTTCCAACAACTTTAACCATACAAAGCAATTGTGTAAACAGAATAAAATAATCATGTAAAACAATTACACGTTAGCAACTTCATCTCCATGCCCTTCAGAAAAAAATTGAACTGTTCCCAAGAAACAAGATATGTAATTTTCAAAGTGCCTTGCAAATTATTCCAGTCATAAGGAGCACAATACTGGAACACCTTTTCCTTACTCTTTCTGCGAACACTAGGGATATTTAGAATATTAAAGTCATATGATCATAAACCATAAGTTCCATCTGACTTCTGCTGAAGATATGCACAGAGATAGGGAGGAAGCCGTCCTAGAAGACCTTTATATATAAATCAATACCAGTGCATTTTCCATTGCATTTCCAATGATAAACTGAGTCAAGCATACTCAGTGCTTGTACCAGGGCATGCATATATAAAAGATCCCCATAGTCCAGTTCTGGCAAAAAAGTGGCAGCCACAAGTCTTTCATACTCTTTCTAGCATTGGGTGAGAAACACAACTTGTTTCTAAAATAAAAACTTATTTTGAGACGCAGTTTTTTCACAAGAGAATCAAAATGTGTTTTGAAGGTAAGAGAATCATTAATTAAAACACCCAAGTATTTGAAACAGTTAACTACTTTAATAACTGTTCCATCTTGAGTGGTCACAGAAGGAAGAACTTCTGATTTATTTTTAGAAAACAGCATGACTTTGGTTTTATTTGCATTAAGAGAGAGTTTCAAATCAGAAATGTTATTTTGGACAATGCTAAAAGCACTTTGTAGGTAATCAACTGCTTTAACCAGTGATGATGCAAAGGAATAGATAATCATGTCATCAGCATAAAAATGAAAATTAGCATTGGTTATATCCAGCCCTACATTATTTATATATATACTGTGAATAAAACTGGAGCAAGAATAGAGCCCTGTGGCACACCCCTTGTGACTGGAAGAACATCTGAACTATAATTGTCATATTTAACATTTTGAGTTCTTTCAGAAAGATAATTTGAAAACCAGCCAACTGCTTGTTCAGAAAGTCCTATATAAAAAAGAATTTTTTTCAGTATATTATGATAAACTGAATCAAAAGCTTTTGACAAGTCAATAAAAACCGATGCACAATGCTGCTTTCTATCAAGAGCAGTAGATATATCATTAACCACGTTTAACGTAGCTGTAATGGTGCTGTGATATCTCCTGAAACCTGATTGGTAGATAGATAAAATACTATTTGAATCTAAATATTCAAATATTTAATAAAAGGCTATTAACAAAATGCTTGACTAAACAAATGTGTTTTTAGCCTAGACTTAAATATTGAGACTGTGTCTGATTCCCGAACTCAAATCGGAAGGATGTTCCATAACTGAGGGGCTTTATAATCAGAATCAGAATTACTTTATTAATCCCAGTGGGGAAATTCTCTTTCATTAAAAAAACAAACTCCTGATGAAATAAAAGATTTAGGAAAGTTCTGTACAGATGATAGAAGAGATTTAAATAGAACAATAAAGTAATTTAAATAAATTAAAATAAAAATACAAAAATAATAAAATAACCAATAAAAATAAAAACTATAGTGTCATGACATGAGCTAAGGGCAGATGGATGTGCAGGAATCCCAGGAGACAGAAGTGAATTTTAACAGTTTTATTAAAATCCACAATCAAGCAGACCTATCCAAAACGTGAGGCAAAAGACGTAATCCACAAAACATGCAAGGGTCAGGCGATCGGCAGACAATAACAAGAGAGCTTGGCAGAAATCCAGAAAACGTGAAACAGGCAAGAGGTCAAAACACTGAAAATCATGAAAGAGAAACCGCTTGGCAGTAACACAGAAAATGAGCTATTGCTTCGCAATGAGACACACCCTGAGCTCTCCCTTTAAACCGTCTAGAGAGTCTCTTGATTGGAAGCACCTGCTTCCAATCAGTGGTCTGAGAAGCCAGGTCACATGCGCATGTCGGCCATCTTGCTTTGTAGTCCTTCTGCATGGGACATGTAGTCCATAGCCGATGTGGACCTGACATATAGCAGCAATTATATTGACATTGGTATAAAATAAACATAATTTGCCCTGTACCTGGGTTATTATCAGCAAACTTATACACAGAATACATGGTTATTTAAGGTGATTGTGCTTATGTTTGTGTTTGTGGTTTGGCATGATCAGATATGTGAGTTAAACAGTTTTATTACGACCGGCAGGAATGATTTCCTGTGTCTCTCATTTGTGCAGCGTGGAAGTTTTAGCCTGTTGCTGAATGAGCTCCTGTGGCTGCTTAGCATATAGTGGAGCTGGTGTGAAGGAGAGTCAAGTATTGACCTTATTTTGGACAATGTTCTCCTCTCCAACACCTTATTGAAGGAGTCCAATTCCATTCCCACAACTTGGCTGGCCTTCTTAATGATATTGTCGAGTCTGTTAATGTCCATGACCCTCAGGCTGCTGCCCCAGCAGACAACAGCATACATGATGGCACTGACCACGACAGACTCGTAGAACATCCGCAGCATCGTCCGGCAGATGTTGAAAGACCTTAGCTGTCTCAGAAAATAGAGACAGCTCTGACCCTTCCTGTAAATGATGTCCACATGTTTAGACCAGTCCAGTTTTTTGTCCAAGTACACTCCCAGGCATTTGTACTCCTCCACCCTATCCACACCAACGCCCTGTATGTTGCCCGGGGTCACTGGCACTTTGGTCCTCCTCAGGTCAACTACCAACTCCTTTGTTTTTGTCACATTGAGCTGAAGGTGATTTTCCTTGCTCCAAGTGACAAAATTGCTCACCACAGTTCTGTATTCACTCTCGTCACCACCAGTGATGCATCCAACTACTGCCAAGTCATCAGAAAACTTCTGAAGGTGGCAGGTCTCTGTGCAGTAGCTGAAGTCCATAATGTAGAGAGTGAAAAGGAAAGGAGAGAGAACAGTTCCTTGCGGTGCCCCGGTGTTACACACAGCACTTTAAGCACATATACTGTGGTCTGCCAGTCAGATAATCCACAATCCAGGATACCAGTGGGGCATCCACCTGCATCATTGTTAGTTTATCATCCAGCAGAGCTGGACGGATGGTGTTAAACGCACAGGAGAAATAAAAAAACATGATCCTTGCAGTGCTCACTGACTTGTCAAGGTGGGTGTAAACTCGGTTAAGCAGGTAGATGATGGCGTCATCCACTCCTTGGCAGGGCTGGTAGGCGAACTGAAGCGGATCCATAAGTGGTTGGACCATAGGCCGGAGCTGCACCAGGATGAGTCTCTCCAGGGTTTTCATGATAGAGAAAGTTAAGAGAAAGATCTGCCCCCTGCTGTATCCTTTAGTATTTGAGGTACCAACAAATAGCTTGCACCTTTTGACCTAAGTAGGCATGGCGGATCATAAGGGACCAGAAGTTTGCTCAGGTACTGTGGTGCGAGACCATTCAGTGCTTTATAGTTCAGAAGTAGTATTTTATAATCAACCTGAATTTTATTGGGAGCCAATGAAGTGTACGTAAGATAGGGGTGATACGCTCAAATATTCTTGTTCTAGTAAGGAGTCTAGCTGCTGCATTCTGGACTAACTGGAGCTTGTTTATACACCTACTGGAACATCCAGACAGTAAGGCATTACGATAATCTAACCTAGAGGTAACAAAAGCATGAACTAAAATTTCTGCATCATGCAGTGACATCACATTCCTAATCTTCACAATATTTCTGAGATGAAAGAAGGCTGTCCTAGTAATATTATTTACATGAGCATCAAATGAAAGACTGGAGTCAATAATCACACCAAGGGCTTTTACTTCCGTGCATGGTGAAACAGAAAGGTCACCCCTAGAGTTATGATGTAATCAGACAGCTTACTTCTAGCCATATGTGGTCCTAGTACTAGGTACTGAGCATCCACTGCCTTATGTCCTTTACACAATTATCAATTATATTAAGCTGGTGTCTTTCATCTGATTTTGTTTTCAAATAATATTACCCAGTGGCAACATATATAATGAAAAAAAGTAGTGGGCCTAAAACAGAACCTTGCGGAACACCAAACTCTACCTTGTGGAGCTACATTATCTATCATTAGATTCAGTCCTTGTTTTAGATCAAAGGTGCTGGCTATATATACAGTATGATCTAATATAATGTTAATTAGATTATTAAAACAATTTTAGATTTACAATATATAGTTAACAATTTAACAAAAAACAGACATTTATTATTAGCTCAGGGAACAGACACAGTCTCAATTTAGTGGACCCTGAGTGATGACTCTGTGCAGCAAGCAGACAGTCAGTTTAGCCTGTTTGTCTGCTCCCTGGCCTTGGCTCTGGACAGTCACACATTAACTAGGTCTGTTCTGAGACTATGTGCTATGCTGCAAGAAATGAAAGCAGCACCTTCCATTAGTTGGATACCGTCCCACCCTAACAGGCTAGTTTTGCCCTCAAAACTCTTCTATAAAGCCCACATTGGTTTTAGTACACCACACAGACAACCAGCAGTGCAGTGACCATTGGGGGATTAATAACTCCTCCTAAGGCATCCAGACTTTCCCTTACAGACATTACACTGCTCTCACTCTCACTAACTCTCTCTAGAGTTTGGATGTGAACCTCTAATGCTGTAATCTTCTCTGTCAGTTATCACAAATAAAACTATTACTTATGACAGATGAAGAATGACTAAACATCCTACACTCCACACACTGGATAAGCTGAATGTTTCCCATGATGAAAGCTTAACATACCTTATTCGAAGATTAGTCGATATTATTTTTCCCAAATCCAACACGGATGGTCTCCGCTTGTTAACTACAAAAATAGAAATATAGCACAAAATTGTCAATGAAAAATTTTAAACACTGACTAGATTATGGAGATTTTGTCTATCAGAGCAGAAAGAAATCTTCACCCTCTCACTGTAGTTTATAGTAGTCTTTGTAGATTTGTCTTGAGGTGACCTTATAGAATTCACTGTTTTATGAATGAATCACTAAATTGGTTAGCACCTAAATCTAGAAGACACCTTCAATTTCTGCAATTTATTTGTAAATGCATTTTTTTTTAACTATCCATCTTACTTAAAACAATTTTTGGTGCCTTATACTTCGTCATATATTCTAAGACATACAGAGTATCCTGTTCTCTTCATTCCTAGAATTATAAAATATTGGGTGACCTGCCTTCAAATTTAAAGCTCCATTTGAATAACCTGCCCAGCTCACTTAGATCTAGTACTTCCTTTCATTATTTTAAGACAGTTTCTAATCTCCTACTCATACGTCAGAAATGGAAATATCTTATTTCTAATGTATAGCTTTATATGAATTCATGTACACAGCCTTGTAAGGAAAATGTGTATATATATTGTATGTATGTAAATTTGGATTGTATTTTAGGGGACCCAGAGGGTGGGGGAATAGGAAAGCGTTAGTCTTTGTCTTTATGTGTCATTGTATTTGTGTCATTTTTTTCTGTATTGTATTTCTTGTATATCTGTGTTAAAGACCCGCATGAAAACGAGATGGTTCATGTCAAGGGGCTTATTGATCTAATAATCAATCAACTAAATCAAAATGATCAAGTCTTATGTATCTGCAGAGCTACTGGTTAACATCTAGGTGTCACCCAAATGAGGATGGTTCACTTTTGAGTCTGGTTCCACTTAAGGTTTCTTCCTCTTGTCATCTTATTTCCTTGCTATCATCACCACACACTTGTTCATTAGGGATATATATTATTATGGTTAAATTCATAGATTCATAAGCATGTCTGAAATTGATAGACTTCTGTGAAGCTGCTTTGTGACAATTTCCTTTGTTAAAAGCGCTATACAAATAAAATTTAACTGAATCAAATTTAATTAAAATGAACTGAATTTAAGTGAACTGAATTGAACAACTGATTAAGACCCCCTAAGTGGTGTGAACAAATGTTTTTCATCAGAATGCAGGTCAACACACTTTTCTTTCAGTATTCTTTCTGTTGTTCTTTCTGAACAGTCTTTGACGGTTTATATGTGACAGTATGAGACAGCTTGTTATTGAATCTCAGACACTTCTACTCAAAAATAATTATATGTAAGTGGTGAACTAGATGCAGGTGACTTTAATAATCTGAATGTGGAACTCAGTATATCCACTTAAGCTGCGTAACCCGACTCTAAATAAAAGGTCAATCTGAATATACTGAAAATCAATTCAAACACTCAATGTTGTTTGTGCTCAAAGTACTTTGGTTTTTTTTTTTTCTTATGGCTGTAGACTCAAGCCTGGTCTTGAAACATTTTCTATATTGACTTGGACGTGCTGGCATTTGTACTCAGACTATTTTGTCTGTCTTGGACATTGGACTTGCTAAATATGGGTTTGTCCCAGGAGTAAAGTGAATGTTTAGATTTTTACTTTCATATATTGACAGTACTAGAGAAGAGCTTAGTCATTGCACAATGCATAAATAAAGCTAACTAATAAGGAAAAAAAGCATGGCCTCAATAAGGATTGAATGTTTGTCTGTTTTGATCTTGACTCGTGTCTCGATCTGGATACTTCTGTTAGTGCACTTCCATGTAGTACACTGTGCACATCATGTACTTACTTGTGTAGTGTGTGAATTTTGATTGGCTGGTGTTGTAAAGATGGATCATGGCAAGCTGTGCTTGTCACATCACCCACCAAATCATTACTGCTAAATTAATGCAGTAAAGATATCCATTACTTACATTTGTTTGGTGTAGTGTTCATAACAGTTCCAAACACTGAACTTCCATGGCTTCCATTTTCATAAGTTTAAAAATAGGTTGGTCCCTCCCCTTTAACTACTTGCCAACATGGCAACCACTGAGGGTGAGAAGTGTCCAGTTTTTCACACTCAACTTTTTGACTGTTATAAGTACACCATCTGGGTACTCATAGTGCACTGCATGTTGCCATACTCGTCATTGTGAACTTACTTATCCACTCAAAATAGCAAGTGTAAGAGTGAAAGAATGCGGATTGAGACACAGCGTTGGTCTTGACTTGACCTCGGCTAGTCCTAGCCTTGGACACAGTGGTGGTCTTTACTCTAGTTTTATTTCACCACTATCACCTCTCGCATGTTTATTAGGGTTGCTGCACCGTCCACAGGTAAAAAGGGACAGACCTCTGCATGGTTTCGTGGACCTTGGCATTGGCTAGTGCATCTAATAATGCTCACTAGATAATGACTCACAAAGTAGTGTACTGTGCGAAAAGTAGAGAGAATAAATATCTAATTTAGAATACAGCCTTTTTATTATATTTTTGTTCTGTTCTGTAATATTTGAGTGTTATGTTCTAAATGTTCAGTATGAAAGATTGTAAACAAATGCTATTAAAGGGTGAGAAAGGAGTGCGCATCATTCTGAGCCCAAGTTCAGTTTTTCCAATGTGTGTGTATACAGGTTTTGCAGCCAAGTGAGGACCAACTGTCAGATATTACTATCCTTGTGAGGACAATTTTGGATGGTCATCACAATCAGATAGTTCTCACAGAGGTTCTAAGGGTTTTGTAAACAAAAATACTTTCCTTTTCTATACTGAGGTTAAAGTTAGGTTCAGGTGTAGCATAAATTAGCTACATTAATATCATTATGTCAATGGACGGTCCTCACAAAAATTGTAAAACCAACGTGTGTGTAAGACTCCACCAGGAGACGACTAGAATCCTTGTGTCTTTACACACTATAAATTAAACAGTGAACAGCATGTGAGTGGCCCTGAAGCATGTCCCATATGTGTGTCTGCTCTGGAGTCTGTGCATGTATGTGTGTGTGTGTGTGTGTGTGTGTGAGTGAGAGAGTGAGAGAGAGAGAGAGAGAGAGAGAGAGAGAGAGAGAGAGAGAGAGGGTTTTTTTGTGGTCTGGGTTATACATACATGGCTCCTGTTAGACTAGCTATGCAGGTCACACACAATTTCATTTCTGGCTAAATCATAACAGTTGTATGCAATGTAAAGAAATTCTGAATTGCCACTTTTTTTTACACACAAAAAAATGGACTGTAAATATCTGTAAAAAGTAATAAACTAAAAGTGGTCAGTGTTTGTTGTAAGCATTTCCCTTTAAATCTGCACTGTTTCCCTCTTCTTCATAGTGATTTCTTCATAGAACTCTTAAGAAGTATTTCCAAGTTTTTGCTGTGTTTTAGACAACCTGACTTATTTCTTCTGCAGTTAAACCAGGTTGACATCCATTATATTTTACCTTAATAGGGTTTGACTTGATCTTACTTTACTTAAAAAATAATCTGTAACATATTTGGAAAAATTACTATCTTTTTAAATGTTTCCAAATGCCAGTGCAGTTCAGTTTCTTCAATAAAAACACTCAGGCAAAGGAAAGGGAAGGCAGGCAATAATCAAGGTCAATATCAGGCAGAGGTCAAATGATGCTACAGCAGGCAGTGCAGATAATAAAAAAAAAACAGGTAAACAAAGTCAAAACCAGAGATAGTAAGATTACTAGAATATCAAGGCACACAAGGAGCTAAACTATTGTGTCACAAAGAAGCAGAGCATGTGAGTGTCTTTTAAAAGAGTTCAGTGTGTGTGTGTGTGTGTGTGTGTGTGTGTGATCATGGGAACTGTAGTCTGTATCAATGTCTATATCCTCCTGCTGTGTGTTCATGGGTAGTGTAGTGTGATTCAGTGTCCATGGGTGTGGCCATGTTCATGTTGTCATGCTGTGGGTGCTCCTGGGAAACTGAGTCAGGAACAGTTTCATTCTGTGTAGGAAGAGCAGGTGTGGACATGACAGAACAAAATGTATATAATTTTTTTTTATTTGTTAAAAATTTATTTAATTAATAAAATAAACCCTGTTGTATATTGTATATATAAATTGCAGTTAGATATAGTTTTCTATATTTTTCAGTGGTTAAGAGTTTAGTGTCAGCACCATATACTAATTTCTATAATACATAAAGTTTTACTGTGCAGAAAAACCCTTGTTTATCGCGGTTAATCCATTCCAGACTCTACCCCGATAAGTGAATTTCTGCGAAGTAGTATTTCCATGTAGTTAGAGCATAGAAAACCTGTTTATGACCTTCTAAATATGGTTTTTAACATTATTAGAGCCCTCTAGACATGAAATACCATCCAATTTTTTGGAAAATAGTTAATAAAAAATAAAAATAATTGACTCAAGACAACCGAGCGCAACCCACATCTATCTCAATCAACTTTTTAATGAATATACTGTATTTGAAAAAAAAACGCGCTAGAGTGAAGCCGCGAAATTCGAACCGCGATGGGTCGACTGTACTACATTCTATAACATCCAAAGGTTTAAGGGTTCTTTAGTACCTCATATATTGTGGTCACCCATATCATCATTCAAAGCTTACTATATTAACCAGTGCTAAAGAAAAAGAAGAAAATTAACATATTAAACAGTAATTAAAGCTAGATAATTAATTTTTTAAGCTTAAAAATGCTGAATTTATCAGTGTGCTAACATCAGGTTTTCATTGTTTGTTTGTGTGTGTGTCTGTGTGTGTGTGTGTGTGTGTGTGTGTGTGCATAGATCAATGCAAGGGACCACCAAATATCAGAAAGCACTCAGTTTCTAAAAGCCTGAGACATCTCTTCCAGCCTACCAGCAAATTCGTCAAAAGTCTGAAAAGGTAAAATATTTAAATGTACTTATATATTAGATTTAAGTTTGTTAAAGTAGCAAATCACAATTATGTAATAAATTAAATAGAAAATGTATAATAAGCTAAGAAATTCAATTCAATATAATTAATCATTATGCAAGATATAAAAGAAAACAAAATACACATGGTCATGTACGCAGGGTGGAGGCAAGATGCAATTGCAGGTGAGCTTCATTTACAGAGCACAGAGCTCAAAACAAACTCCAATGAAAGGCACATACACTGAAACTTGAAACATATAACAAAAATACAAGAATCAAAAAACTGTAACTAAACTGTCTTGGCAAAGCCTTATGATAGCTCAGCATAGAAAACAAACAAGGTGAGGATATACATGGCGACACTCACAAAAGTTATGACAAACATAACCAAACACCATTAAGTTCATTTAAGGTCCATATTCATGACATTAGATTACTAACCCACACTGCAAAGCGCAGTGCCATAGGCAGTGCCACAGAGCTCACTGGGTCTTGCTGTAGTTCCCTGAAGTCAGGAAATGCAGTCAGAATCCATAAACAAAAAAGCATGCTACATGCCTCAAGCAGTGCAAGTGTGTGCTTGTGTATGGTGGAATACATGACAGACCCCCCCCCCCCCCCCCCCCCCCC
>JAOVYU010046014.1:0-10572 GCA_025674565.1 Synodontis membranacea
ATAGGTAGGTAGGTAGGTAGGTGGATGGGTGGGATTGGGCGGGTGGGCAAGTAGGAGGGTGGGCGGGTGGGCATTGGATGGATGGATGGATGGATGGATGGATGGATAGATAGATAGTTCCCAATGTTTATGTACATTCCCAAAGTTTTTTTGTGAGATGTGAACAATAATTAAACAGAAACAGACACAATAGATCAAGGACAGATTAAAACTAAAATTACTACACGCAATAAAGAAACAGCCAGTTCAAACAAAAAAAAACAAACAAACAAGAATTAATACTGTATACTGAGATTCTCATTATGGGTCGTTTTGCGACTTTAATCAATTTTTCTTTTAATTAATCGGGTTTATCAGCTAATCTGATTTTATTACCAATTTCAACCTATTACGCGACGGTTCCGAGCTCGGAAACGCATTCTTCCTTAAATTCCATCCTTCCATTTCCACTAAGTAATGATGACGGACATGTGGAGCAGCAGGAGGAGGTTTCACTGGGCTTCAGGACGCAGGGGGAAGAACTTACAGACTGCCTGAGAATGGAGCGATGGTCCCTGATGGCCGCGGGGCCAGCTGTTGGTGCGCGCTCAGACACTGTCCCCAGTCAGTACGTCCCATTGTGATCCTGGGCCCCTGCTCGAACCTTTCACCAGGCCACGGTCATGTCTGCTGGGAGGGGGGAGACCTCACAGCTGACTAGGCAAGTATGGACGCCCAGTGGGACACAGACGGGTGCAGTCGGTCCCTCTGCAGGCAATCTGTTTCCATGGCTCGTGAGAAGAAACACAAAAACGTGCCAAATGCGCAGTCTGTTCCGTATTATGAGAAACCGTTTTGGAAAGCACCGTCTTGGGGCTGGGTCGAGGACTTCGATGCCCAACGACCTTGGACCTGTGCCGAATTCCAAGGCGGGTTCTGGAAATCCCAACATCATCAAACAAAACTTCAAAACTAAAATGTTAAAATCCATTTCTTTTCATTGCATCCGTCCTTCCTCCAGGCCACGATTTCACCATCTTGTATTGTGTTTCTGAAAAGCTTCTTTTTTTTTTCAGCGCCTTGCAACGCCATTTTGCATATGTGAAGCCAAAACGCAGAGAAACGATCTAGGTTCAAAGCTAGTTTTATAATCTTATATCTGCTGGCTCAGGATGACCCTGGTGATCCGGTCTGTGTACCTTTCAGACCTTTTACCATCAGAGGACACATTAAATTTCATGGCTTGGGTTGACACAGTGATACTCATGTTCACGTACCTTGGATGCTCATTACACCAGATACGACGCAAAACCATAAGTGTTTTCACGTAAAACGTAAATTCCTGACTGAATGATGGCATCATCTAGTAGTGATGAAGGCAATAATTACTACAGACATGCTCTCAAGAAAGAAAAGGTTTTAGGTACACCCATTGTTGGAACAGAGACGACAACAAGGAGTTTCATAATCTCATCCAAGAGTTGACAATAATTTAGGTTGACTGGTAAAGTTTGAATCTCTCTCCGGTATACCGGCTCCTCACTTTAACGAACTATTCAACCATTTTTTTGCCTGCTTTTTTTCTGCTTGTCTCGATTATTCCATTACCCGACATCCCTGGGAGTCAGCTCGACCCTCTAATTGATTGATCAGGTCATAATTCTCTATCTTAAACTTCGCAACACATATGCACGTAAGAACCCATGTGATCTCGTCCAGGAATTTGCACTTGGTGTCCGAGTTGGTTTTTCAACTAAACGGATTTCCCTTGTGTCAAAAAAAGATCCACATGGTTTCGCTGAATGCAAGTCGTCGTACTCACCTGAACTTCTCTGCAGTAACGGGTCACTTCTTACTTCTTACTCCGAGAACAGCCGTTTAAAACAGCGCTTGTTTTTATTTGTCCTAGTCAAGCCACACACCAAACCCGTACGAGCAACTAAAATGAAACCACAGGCATTTCAGCAAACACGGGCTATAGCAAACAAAGGGAAAAGTGCAAGTGCAGGCAGCTTCTCTATAGTTTACACAACCACTGACGTACAGAAAGAGGGGTTATGGAGTGGACAATGTCCATGCCAGATGTTTATTTTTTTTAACATAAAAAGCATGTTGCAGATACTGCATGTAAAAAAAACAAAAAAAACAAAAAACATATGCACGAAAGATGTACAGTACTTGTTTTTTTCCCAATGCTTACATTTTTTTCTTTTTTCTCTTTTTTTGCTGAGCTCTATCAACCCTGACCTGAGAACATGTCACATCTCCCATCCATAATTACAAATGCCTCATGTTCATATACACGTTTATGAAAACTGGAAGCTGCTTGGATTTAAATAAACTAAAATTCAGCCCTATAGGTGTGATTAATCTTAACATCAGGGGGTGAGAGAACACTTTCATGCAGGGACTTTTGTTTATGGAAATGACCGGAGGTGGACAGTAACGAAGTGGATTTACTTGAGTACTGTACTTAAGTAGAGATTTTGAGTATCTGTACTTCACTTGAGTAGTATTTTTTTTTTGGAAACTTACGACTTTCACTTCACTACATTTGACCGACAAATATCATACTTTTTACTTCTCTAAATTTCCATCAAGGGTCTCGTTACTTTTAATTCTGAAAGTGGATGTTTTTTTTCCCCCTTTTCTAAAACAATGATTTTTTTTTTCCCGGGTGACAGCCTATCAATAATCGGTAGAGTTACGTCACCTCTGACGTAGTCTGTAACTAGGGATGGGAATCGAGAAGACTTTTGTTGCAAAGAACCGGAATCGTACACCTCCAATAGCTCTAGCGATTCTTCTGAACTTTTTGTGTCGCGTGAAAATGGCGTCACACGCTACGACTTTTAAAACACACACTGCCTAAAACAAACTATAATTACGGCCTACAAAAAATCGCCCTCCAACCTGTGCAAACATATTGAGGTATGTAAACATTTTATTAGCTACAAGTGAAAGTTGTCCGAGCTTTTAGATAGCAATCACATTAACGTGTGCAAAACGGCCAGTGAAATGACTTCGCTCGCCAAGTCCAAGGCAAGGCTTGTCTACTGATTAATTTATAATTGTGTAATTAATTTATATGCACTATGGTTTAATTTATAGGCACTATTAGTGCCTCTTGGTTGTAGTGAAAAGGTTCATTGTTGTTAAGTTAATTAAATGTAAGCCTATCCTTTATTGCTACCATGATTTCTAATGCCAGAATTGGATCTGAGATGTTGTTTTTATTACTATTATTATTCTTATTAACTGTGATATTCACTGTGTTTTATAGAGGAAGCTAGCTCTACAAGCTAGTCAGAGGCATTAGGTATTGTATGTGTTGTGCCAATAATGCAATAACGCAGTGAAAAAAATTTTTACTTTTAATACCTAAGTATTTTTAAAAGCAAGTACTTCAGTACTTTAACCTAAGTAAAGATTTGACTGCATGACTTTCAACTTAACAAAAAGTAACATTTGATCAGTGGTATCTGTACTTTTACTTAAGTAATGAATGTGAGTACTTTGTCCACCTCTGGAAATGACTGATTAAATGAAAACTATAAGACGTGTTTTTGTATTGAACTCCTTTTGTGTGTGCTTTTGCCACACAAATCTGGCAACCATGACAGTTAAAAGTTTCTCATTTCTTTATGATATGCCTTTCTCTACACGAGAAGCGACTGAAACTGACTGGATAACAAACATAATCAGCAGAACAGCCATGCTCCAAACTCAAAAACACATAAAGGATGCCCATTATTATTATTATTGTTATTATCATTATTATTATATTATACTCAGGACGGTATTCATAAAAAATAAACAGCGCTTATATAACCGTTAATTCGGTTATTTAAATTTAAATTTTTTTGAATTTTTTTTTTTTAAATCTAACCGACCACCAGAACTGGCCTTTAAACAGAGCTAAGCTAACAAACCGGCTAACGGGCTAAACACTCAGCTAACCCACACCGCGAGCCTGTTTTTTTTTTTTTTCCATATTCGAGTCTAGACGACGCGAATTACTGAATCTGAAATGCAAAATCTCAGTTGTGTTCACGCTACACTCATTCCCACACCCCTTTATTTTCATCAGGAATGAAGTTGTTGTTGTTGTTGTTTTTGTTTGTGAGCTTAGCCGCACGCGCAACTGACTTCAGCACTGACGTATCAAACGGCGCACGAGCCGAAAAAATAAAAGAGCACGAGCGCTAGGAATAAGTGCAGCCCAGAGATATCGACATGTTATTGTAGTAGAAAGCCGGAGGGGGGGGTTAGAGAAGGCAGGACGGTTATAACTTACCGCTGTCACTGTGCATCTCAGAACAAAGCTAAGCCTAGCCGGATGAGCCCCAGTCCCAGCCCCAGCCCCAGTCCAGTCCAGCCCCAGTCCAGCCCCTCCTCAGTGAACACTGCCAGGATCTGGACACAGCCACCTGCCGAGAACTGAACCTGGCACCCGACAGCAAGCCGCATCCCAAATAGCGCTCTAGTCTTACACGAAGTGCACTACACAGCCCCTGCTTCCTACCGCAGGCAGTGTGCTGATACAGGAAGAACGAGGCTTGTTGGGATTCAGCCAATTTTTTTTTTTTTTTTTTTTTACTGTCCCTGAGACAAAACACTTCATGTGCAAATAACCAGGATAAGATTACCAGGAAGTCTTATTAATTATTGTTCTCTTTTTTTCTCATGTTAAAAAGAAATGTAGCTAATACATAGGCATTTGTGTCTGCTATTCTATGCACTAATTTGCATCTCAAGGTTTTTTTTTTTTTTTTTTTTTTTTTGCATATTATTTGTTTTATTGTAAGTACAGCCATACTGCCCCGATCTAGCCTGTTCTCAGAAGCTAAGCAGGGGCGGGCTTGGTTAGTACTTGGATGGGAGATGTTCAGAGAAAGCCGGGTGCTGTACAAAAACCCAGCCACAAGGGGGTGCACACTCTGGTGTATGCCTGCGTGCCAGTCCCAAGCCCGGATAAATGGGAAGGGCTGCGTCAGGATGGGCATCTGGCGTAAAAACTCTGCCAAATCGGACATGCGGGCAAAAGATCCGCTATGGCGACCCCTAGTTGGGAATAGCTGAAATTATAAGGAGGCGGATTTGTTTTATTGTAATAAATGCCCAGTGGTTCAGTGGGTAACTGGTTCGAACCCGCTGACCATCTGGGAAATTTTTTGGGAGAGTTTGTGTGTTCTTTTCTGTGTCTGTGTGGTTTTCATCTGGGTCAAGGGCCGGTTGTGGGTGCAGGTTTTCATTCTAACCAAGCAGAGGTCACAGCTGATTCCACTTTGTGCAATTGGTTCATCTTGACTTTCAGTAGACTCAGGATGAAGCTCCTGCTTGGATGGAATGAAAACCTGCACCCACAACCGGCCCTTTCTGGATGCAGTTGATGATCATGGTGCTCTGGTTTCCTTCCACAGCCCAAAGACATGCAGGTTAGGTTAACTGGCTACTCTGAATTAATCCTAGGTGTGAACTTAAGGGTGCGTGGTTGTTTGTCTGTGTGTGTGTGTGTGTGTGTGTGTGTGTGAGTCCTAGTGTTGTAGTCAAGACCACCTTATCTGAGACCAAGACTTGAGGGGGTTGAGACCAGAGGGGGTCGAGACCAAGACAAGACCAAGACTCTGAGGGGCCGAGACCGAGACAAGACCGAGACCAGGGCTGGCTGAGACCGAGACGAGATAGAGACTAGGGCTGGCTGAGACCAAGAGGAGACCGGACCAATGCACGTTTTACGCCGCATGACTTATAACACTAGCTAGCACAACTTAAATCTTTCTTACCTTTCTACCTTTCTATGTGACTGTAAAAGTTTGACATTGTCCCAGTCGCCTCCATTATCACTGTACTGCAGAATTTACACACTGCTGTGTGTTTTCTTTTCTCCATTGATTTATATGTGAATTCTTTTTGGGATTGATATCCAAATTTGATTATAGACGATTTAGTTGACGTCTCCCAGACAACCATGACTTCACCCGTGTTCTTGGCCAGTGCGTGTGTGAAGGGGGCGGGTCGGGTAACCGCTGTCGGCACTATCATCATTGGTTGCACTTGAAGTAAGTAGTTATCCAATCCAACATTAAACAGCTCATTAATAATAATATTCTCTGAGCTGTGGTCTTGGCTGGTCTCGAAATAAAATTCCGGGTCCTCGTCCGAGTCCATGACAAGACCGAGTACAAATGCGTCCGAGTCCGAGACAAGACCAAGATCTTCAAAAACCGGTCTCGAGACAGAAACCTATCTCGAGTACTACAGCACTAGTCAGTCCTACAATAGACTGGCGACCCGACTCAGGGTGAACCCCGCCCCTTTCCCAATGTCAGCTGGGGATTGGCTCCAGCTCCCCTGTGATCCTTAACAGATAGGCGGGATCAGAGCCGTAGGCGGTATAGGAAAATATTAGGGAATCCATGGGGCAAAAAGATCTAAATTTTTTGAATTTTTAATTATTCTAATACTAATGCCGTAATACTTACTTAGACTTGCCTAATTTTGGTGGATTGTGCTTGAGTTATCTGAGTTAGTGAGTGACACCGGATGTAAAATGTGATGATTAACATCAGTAGCCTAATATGAAAAGACATTTGATGAATGAATAGTTTATCTATTGTACAGTAGTTATCATTGGAGCAGATTGTTACTTTGGTTGATGGTAACGTTGGAAGGAACGTTGGTTGGAATTGCAAGGACCATTCCCGGTCTTTGATGAATAGCCTTTAGCATAATTGTGAAAAATACACTTCTTCTTCTTTTTAGATTCCTGCAGGAATTATCCACTTTGTTTGTCTCAAGAAACCAGGCATGCATTTCTATTGACATCTTAGCATTAGGGAACGATAGCCCTGCCAGTTAAAATGGTTTTCCTTTTTCCGTCCCCTTCTGTAATTCATTGTTGTGTGTCTTTCCGTTTTCATCATGGAAACAGCATACGTCATGAGTGTGTGTGAGAGAGAGAGAGAAATGTGCTCGATGAATACATGTTTTGTGCATGAATGCTAAGTCCAATAACTCTCGCGGTTTGTGTTTTGAATGTTGTAGGTTATGTTGTGGCTTAGGTACAAATTACTGGCTGGGTTTCACCATCAGCAGCTTCTAATCTGTTAATACAATGTAATACCCAAAGGTCACAAACACTTCTCTTCTGTCTTCAGATGCAAAACCTGTGCAAATCCTGCGTTTTAATTTGGTGGGTTTTTGTTTGTTTCTAAATGAAAGTCAAGTCATGCAGTTTCTCTGTGAGTGAACGAACACAATGATCGGTGGTGGAATTGGCTGTGTTACAAGGGGTACCTGCTAAAACCCTGCCAAGGGCACTAAACTGTTTGTTAGCCGGCGATGCATAGTACAGCGCTAAGCTTTTAAAAGAAGGGCTCAGAGACTGGAGATCTGTACTTCTCTTTTTATACACTGTAGCAAGGAATGTTTGGACAGAAAGAGAAAGGAGGAAGTAAAAAAACAGATGTATTTCTAGGTTTACATTTCTTAAGTTCTTGGACCAGACTTCGAATTTCGGAGCTTAAAGGTTACAGCGTACAATGCAGTGTTAAAGGACTGAAATGATATGGATTTTTACATGATGGAAAGGTATAGCGCAGTTTCATTATAATGCATCATTTCAACTCTGACATTTAAAAATATATACAATTATCGCATGCTCTTATACAGAGACGTATTCTTGGGTCATGTGATATCTGAGCTGCTTCCAAAACCGACCATTGGGTTGCACTGTTGGCCTCCACTTCAGCACTCTGTCCTTTTTAACCATGGACTGGATAGACTCTGGTAGCATTGAATGATCAGCATTCTCCTCGCTCTCCACCAGAAGCAGTGGGACGCCCGACAGAGCGATGTCTTTAAAGAGGGCTGAGAGTTGGGAGTCTTCGAGCCTCTTTTGGCCTTGACTTATTGGAATCAAGTTCTCATCTCTGTCACCGCCGGGAAGGATGATCACCACGGCTTTGCTCTGGCTCAACACATCAGTTACACTCACTGCAGCCAAAACAACAATATAGATCATGCCTTATAACTCATCATTTGACACGAAAATATTACTTAAAAATCTTAAAAAAAATAAATAAATAAAATCTTCTATAAAAGCAAATTCTGACTGTAGTTCTGCCACTAATTCACATCATAGGATTTTGAATGTTATCACTCAAATAATAATAAAAACAGATCATTAAAACAGATTAAACCCCTCTGCATCAAAACAGAATGGGACTGAAGGGACGGAAGACTGTCTGTCTGTGCTGCTGTGGTCTTCGACGTATAATAAAGGAGCTCCGTCATCATTTTTTAAAGTTTATTTTCATTGTAGCATGGAACAAAAAGAGAAAGAAGGAAGCAAAGCAGACGCTCGTGATAGTAAACCACATGACGTTTGACAATTTGGTTACGTGGAATAGAAAAGAGAAAAGTGTACATTTTAAATAGCCATTTATTGAATATTTATGGAAGGGTTATATTGTATATTGTATTCTGTATATTATATTGTGGGTTTTTCTTTTTTTTTTGGATTATATTGTATTGCATTTTTGTCTTATTAACTCTGAGAGAGAGAGAGAAAGAGAGAGAGAGAGAGAGAGAGAGAGAGAAAACATTGACTATTTAAAAGTGGTATAATTTTATAAATAGTGATCAACTGCACATGAAACCACTATGGAAAGAAAGAGCTATAAGTGATGATATTAAAATGTTGCTATGATTGACAGTGGCGAGAGAGAGAGAGAGAGGGAGAGAGAGACAGAGAGAGACAGAGAGAGAGGATGGTGTTCCTCGTACCCAAAGAGCACAGCAAATTTTACACTCTTGGCCCCAAGTAAGACATGCTGCTTATCGTAATTGTGCCTGTAAAACTCGAAAAAGTAGTCTACCTTCTGTGTCTGTGTCACGACCTTGTACGAACAGTCTGAGGTTATGCCGATTTTCCAAGATCTCCGGGAAGGTCCTCAGGGCCATGTCCTCTGCTCTAGAGGAGCCATGGAGGTACAACACGTATGCATTGTAGAACCTCCCCTCTAGAGTGGATGCCGTACAAAATTGAATCTTTTAAAGTGCATCTAATCAAACTGCGATTGTTTCATCAAATGCACCGCTGTAAAATTCATGAAATTCGTCACCGTGGGATGGGTATTATATTATACATAAATAACACAAATGTCGTGAGAAAACCGTGCTGATCAGTAGAGATGAAAGATTACTTGCCTCTGCTTTTGCCCCAAAGGTGACGACAGGCTAGAATTAGGTCTATTTTAAAGAAATGAAATAGGACAACAGCTACAACAGCTGCTAATATGAGGACCAGGACGATAATCAGCCACATGTGCTCGGTATTATCATCTATAGGACAAAAAAAAAAAAATCAAACAAAGTGATGCATACAGGATTATACAACAGTTAGTTATATTTCAACGGATTTGATTGGTCAAGTGACATCGTCAACAGAGATGATACTTTTCAGGAATATGGCTTTTGACTTCAAATATGAAAGGAAGACGGGAGGGCCAATTTCACCAGGAGCAAATTTAATTGGAACGTACAAATCAATGTAAGCTAGCCACTTCAGGATCTTTTTACCGCATGCGGAGCAGAAACAAACTGAGCATTTTGTCCAAAATGTGACTTCTCTCAATATTTATCTCCTCTTCATTGAACTGTCGTATGAATGCAATATTGTACCGTTGACACTCAAGTGTGATGTTGCTTCAAATATAACAGTGGGAGATTCATATGCATAACATGACAGAGTCATAGTTAGCTAAGCACATAATGGTTAAAAAAAAAAAAAAAGTAACGTATTTTTCTTTTAATTTATTCTTATTATAAAAAAATCATTACCTTGGCTGAGCCACACCTCACCCACGTCCCCTCCACTGGGGCTTAAAACGATGCACTGGAAAGGTATGCCGAAGAATTCAGGCAAAACTTCAGGAACGAACAATTTTATATTGCAGTAGAACAAAGAATTCTCTCGCTCCTCTCTGCGAAAAGAAAAGCAGATACACGCATTCTTGCATTTTAAGATTTCCACGAATACGTTACCTGGGTGGGGGGAATGCAGAGTAGTTGTGAGATTAGAGAGACAGGCGTACGTTAAGTAACACAACACTATCATGTATGCTACGAGTAGCGTTGGATGTCTCGAGACCAGTCTTGGTCTCAAGACCGGTCTGGAGGACACTTTTGCGACAGTCTCCACGGTCTTTGGTCTTGGTCTTGGATCCCTCGGTCTTGTCTTGGTCTTGCTGTCTTGGTCTTGCTGTCTCAAATCGACATAGTGGTCGGGAGATTTGGAGCCATGAGTATCCATGACACACAACGTAACGTTCGATAATGCAACATCATTATTATTTTGCCTTTCACGCCCTTTTGATGAGCGATTTGATGTGCAGTTTGTATCGGTATGTAGTATTTGTAGTTTGCATTTGATTCATGTGGCATGTGCGCATGTCTTTATATTGTTTGATTACAGTACTTTGCTTAAAATGGTGTTGTTTGACTAAATAAATGTGACCACTGACTTTTAAATAACATCTGCATATCACGCTGTGTTGACTTAACAGGCCTAATCCATTTCAGGGAAGT
>JAOVYU010046088.1:0-10570 GCA_025674565.1 Synodontis membranacea
TCTGACATTGAATGGGGACGCCATTCTTTCATGATTCCTCTAAGAGCCCATAACATAAGAGTGCTCTGTTTATATACTCCTTGAGGCAACACAAATGGTACTGCAAACTGGCACATTGACATTTTCAGTGCCATTTCTTGCTGGAGAAAACTATCTGCACAGAAAAAGAGGGCAGTGTGAAGATCTAAAAGGTTAGGGCTACCATCATTGTCCTCTTCACTAAACAAATCATCTGCTGTATTCTTTTCACAAAGTGCAGATAGTAAAGATCTTGATTTTGAATTAACCATCAATAACTTTCTTAGGAAGGCCCATGGTATTGCTTGTAGTGAGTCAATCTCTTCATTGGACACAGTGGCACTGTTAATTTCCAGTAAAGATCTCAGAGACAGCTTGTTTGGATAGTACTTTTCAAGTCCCAGTGTTTTCAAAAATGAAAGAAGTGCATCTGAAAATAAAGACAACTTTTATTTGAATACTGATGACATAAATGGTCACAAATATGCATAAATTTTTATGTTAACAGTTACTGGTGCTGGCCCCAGTACTAATACCAGATGTCAGATCTGTACGACCTCTATATCCTGAACCTCATTCCCCAAATTTAAATTGAAATGTCTCTGGTTTTTCTCTGTTAGAGCATAGTGTTATTAACTTCAACTCACCTCTAAACTGGCTTGAGTCTTCTTGTGCTGATCCTGGTCCATGGGCTTTTATTATGCATGAAATAAAGTTATGTTTCATTAAACATACATAGCATATTTGCAGATTTTTAGTAGTACAATCAACTGTAAATGTAATGACACATTCAAACATACACTCACAGTTCATTTTATTAGGAAGAACTGTACATCTGCACATTCATGCATTTATCTAATCTAATCTAATCGTGTGGCAGCAGAGTAAAAAAGCAAGCAAATATACCTCAAGAGAAGTTAATGTTAACATCAAGCATCACATCAGT
Source organism: Synodontis membranacea (assembly GCA_025674565.1). Classification (NCBI taxonomy): domain Eukaryota; kingdom Metazoa; phylum Chordata; class Actinopteri; order Siluriformes; family Mochokidae; genus Synodontis; species Synodontis membranacea. Next base: position 965 of record JAOVYU010046088.1, read on the forward strand.
ATGAAGAAAAAGTGACTAATCTCTGTGACTTTTAACGTGGCATTGGTGTGGGTACTATGGGAGAAATTTTATTTCATTTCGTGTGATTTTACTGTAATGGATAAAAAGAACACTATCTGAATATAATCAGCATTTAACATAGGAAGCAGAGCTGATATGTGTGTGCATAACTGAGTATAGGGGGCCCCTGACATGGACCATAGGAAATCTGAGCTATACATTGAGGCCTCTCAATGTAACTGAGAAGCTTAATGTAATCCAGATGTTAAAAATGACATCATCCTATGTACAATAAGCCCTCTTGTGAAGCAAACGTATATAAACGGGGAAGCGTCCGCAGGACGGTGTGGCTGCAGACCGACCCGGATTTGTTGAATCACCCAATAAAGTCGTAAGCTTCTGAAACAAAGGCCTGATTATTCTCCACGACATCTTGGCGTTGTCGGCAGGATTGGAAAAGGGGCAAAGGCGTGGCTGATCGCCGTGGGCGTCCTTGAAGGGCAGCACAAACCAGGTGGCCACCAACTAACGGTAAGCAAATTTGCTTATTTTATTAGTTTGTCCTCTTTGTCAGGGAGATAACCCATGGTGGTAAGGACGCCTGTTAAAGACCTCTCCAAATTAAGTAATTTTGACTGGGCTTTGTTAATTAAAATAAATAAAATAAAATAGAAATATATAAATAAATAAATGAATAAAGGGACAAGAGTGAAAGCATGAACCCTGTACATAAAGGGACGAAGTATGCCCTATTTTCCAGGAAAAAGGGAGACAGTATGAGTGAATAACACCCTGTGAATAAAGGCATAGAGTGGAGTGGAGCATGTGTCTGAACCCTATCTTAATACTGTGGCATTATAAAATATTTACTGTGTATAAATTTCACTGTTTCAATTTCATTTCACTGTGTATACCGAGCTCTTGGACACTTAGAAAACTAGCTCCTCAATTCCCAATTTTAATTAAAGGTGCAAGGGGACAATATGTACCATGGGCTACTCAAGATCTTGAGGAGCTTGTCAACCGCCTCCCTAGCATTCACCAGGGAGCAGGCAAGTGGATCAAAATCTTAGAGGAAGAAACCTCAGGAAAGATTTTATCGGTGGGAGATATAAAGATAGCTCTTCTGGCAAGAAGTTTGGGGGAAGGAAAGATGGAAGAAATTCTCCATGCGTCGGACTTGAGTGAGGGGGTAAATACATACCATATGGATGGAACTGTCTTTGATGCTTACCGCCCTGTTGTGTGGCAGGCCTTGCGTGCCAAGTATCCAACTAGAGTTGACCCCAAGGCACTAAAAGGGGATCAGTTGGAGGAGTACATTCAGAGACAGCTACGAAAATGGAAACAAGAGACAGAGAGCGATCCTGAGGGAGAAGCATTGTTGTCTACGCTGTTTAGACAAAACATAATAAATGCTATGCCGCAACCTGTGAAAAGTAAGCAGGAAGAGGTGGTCGGCTTAACCTCTAAAACACACAGAGAGTTCTGTGATCACGTCTCACATGCTGTTGAAAAGTACAGAAAGAATAAGCAGAAATTGAGAACTCAAGACAAAGAACTGCAAAGAAAACTGGCTCAGTTACAGCTTGAAGAATTAACCAAATGAAACAGAAAAAAGGTTCAAGCTACTCTAATGGCAGAGGAAGCAGAGGAAATGACTGTGAGGGCCCCATGCAATCCTTCACTCACGGTCCAGCCTGCTGCAGTCACAGCGATGACATCACCAGCAGCACTTTCCCCCAATTCATACCAGATGCCTGGTATGGGAGTTTAAAGCAAATCAGCTCCAGAGAGGACAAAGAAACACTCCTGCTAACTTTCCACCGAGAAGATGCTGGGGATGTGGCCAAGCTGGACTCAATGTGCCCCACATATCCATGGCCCCAACCCTCGGAGGATGCGATGGGAGGGGGGTGGCAACAGCCTCCATGAGATCAAATTCAAGGCCCAGTAAACCCATGGGGGGGTCCAAAGCAGCAATACTAGGGTTGCCCAGAGGGTTCTACCGGGGAGAAACAATTACAAACAAATAACAAATAATGCTTAACAAGAACCCATGTTACACATTGAAGTAGACGGGAAAAATACACCCATACTCCTCGACACAGGGGCTGTGTATACATGTCTAAATTCAAATCATGCCTCACATCTCCCCATGACAGTAGGATTCTCGGGACAAAAGCAGTTAATTCCTATGACCGCTTCAGTCTGTCTACAAGTAAACGATAAGAGTGTGACTATACCTGTATTAGTCTCAAATCAGACACCGGTTAATTTGTTAGGCAGAGATGCATTATGTAAATTAGGACTGCAAATATGGTGTTCTCCAGAAGGTGCGTATGTTGACATGAAAGGTATAAAAAATCAAATGGTAATGACTGAGCCACAAGCAAATGTGTATTGGATAGGTCAGCTTGAAAGAGATGTAAGTCCAGTAATCCATAAGTGGGGAAAGTTCATCAAAGCACAGATTCCTGAAGCACAGTTACCTACTTCAGGCTTTCACTGTACAATGATGTATGACCCCACTAAAGATACTGGCTTAGAACAGACATGGCAGGAAGGGACAAAAGAACGCACATTACTTACGCAGTATATCATCATAGGTCAACAAGGAGCGGCTATCAGCATAGATGAATGTGATTTTGTAAAACGGTGGTTTAACAGTACTGATTCTGTTCCTCATGTGACATTATATGTAGGGAAAAATTGCAGATCAAAGGACTTAAGGACCAATGATGAAGAAAGCTAAAGAAGCTAAATGGGAGTCAACTATTAACCCGTTGATTTTCTATTCCGCAGATAAGAACTATATCAAACTCTTGTGTGGTAATTGTTTGATTGGCATTCCTCAGGAAGTTGTTATCAGCGACAAGTCACAAACACAAATGACATCAGCATCTGAGGTAATTGAGACCGTCGAAGCTGAGCTATATAGGGAAATGGAAAGTCAGGTCCCACCTGAATTATGGTCTCGACATGATAGAGATGTAGGCCTAATAAAGTCAGCCAGCCCAACTCATGTACAACTAAAACCAAATCTGCCCAGAATAAGACAATATCCTTTGAAACCTGAGGCAGAAGCTGGCATAAAATCCACTATTGAAGGCCTTGTAAAAGCTTCAAAAGCTGTGTTAGAAGAGACAACCAGTTGCTGTAATACTCCAATTTTTCCTGTGATCAAACCAGGTAAAACTAAATGGCGTCTTGTGCATGATTTGCGAGCAATTAATGACATAGCAGATTATTATCCAGCAGAGGTTCCAAATCCACACACGCTGCTAACCAACGTCCCTCCTAAAGCCAAATACTTCACTGTGATCGATCTTGTTCAGCCTTCTTCAGTATTCCAGTAGCAGAAGAGAGCAGGTATTTGTTTGCATTTACATATGCTGGTAAACAATATACATACAGTAGAATGCCTCAGGGGTTCAGACACTCACCACAAATATTTAATCAGGTTTTGAAAGCCGATTTAGGAGATTTAATGATAGAAAGTAGCCTCCTTCAGTACATGGATGATTTGTTGATTTGCTCATCTTCACTAGTAGCATGTCATCGTGATTCCATTAAGGTGCTTACTAAGCTAGCTGAGGGAGGTCACAATGTGTCAAAAGTTGAACTACAATACTGTAAGCCTCAAGTTGAATATTTAGGATGGCTAATTTCACATGGAACAACAACCATAGCGCCTACCCACTTAGAAGGCACCAGTAAAACACCATTACCACAAACAGTGAAACAGCTGATGACCTTTCTAGGCTTAACAGGTTTCAGCGCTGATTGGATTGAGGAGTATGCAGTAAAAACAGCTCCACTGAGGGAGATAATGAGGGAAGAAGGACGGCAAGATCTAAGTGCCCCATTAAAATGGAGCACAGATGCACTGTTAGCATTTGAATCTATCAAAAAAGAAATGCAGACAGCACCCACCTTAGGTATACCGGACTATACCAAACCCTTCTATCTGTATGTGGCTAAAAAGCAGCCTCTAGCTTACTACAGCACTAAGTTAGATAATGTAGCGCAAGGTTATCCACCATGCTATCAGCAGGGACTTGCAGCAGTACATTATGCATAGGAAAAAGCAGCTACATTGACTATGGGTTACCCAGTAACCATTTATACACTTCATAAAGTTGTAGAATTGCTAGAACAAGGGAAGTTTGTTCTAACTCAAGCTCGCATCCTAGCTTATTCTTCACTGCTCACATATCCCGACATTACTATAAAACGGTGTGACACAGTTAACCCAGCTGAATTGATCCCTTTAGCTTATGAAGGTGTGCCGCATGATTGTGTGGGGAATTCATTAGCATTTACCAGGTTACGGCCTGATCTTGAGTCTAAACCCATATCTGAAGCAGAAGTAACTTACTTTGTTGATGGATCTAGTTTTAGAGACCATTTAGGAAATCACACTGGGTATTCAGTAATAAGTAAGGACGGAGAAGACTGTCTTATCTCACTGTTTGCAACAGTGTTCTGCTCAATTAGCTGAGCTGAAAGCGCTTACAGCTGCCTGCCAATTATCTAAAGGGCTAGTAGCAAATATTTTTACACATTCAGCCTACGCACATGGTGTATGTCACCTGTTTGGCGCCGTGTGGAAACAGAGAGGGCTTAGGAAGTGTGACGGAAACCCTATTCAGCAAGCTAAGCAAATAAGTCAATTAATGTCTGTAATGTAGCAGTGCTTCTTATAGAGTAGTTCTTATATGACCAGTAGTTCTTATAGAGCCACAGCCTCAGCTAGAGGACATTATTCGGATTCAGCATCAAGCAGGTCCATACGAGCACTTGATGTGGCACCGAAGTATGCCCGAGGTAAAAGGTATATGCTTGTAATCATTGACAGATTTAGCTGGTGGGTGGAAGCAATACCATCTGCAGATGAAGGAGCAGGAACAGTTATCGAATTCCACACAAGAGAAGTGATACCTAGATTTGGAATTCCGTCAGAGATCAGCTCAGATAATGGATCAGCATTCATTCAGAAAACAGTAAAGCAGGTGTTACAACAGTTGAGAATAAAGCAAAGATTTGGGTGTGTCTATCATCTGCAGTCCCAGGGGATGGTAGAGAGAATAAATGGCACTCTCAAAGCCAAGCTTAACAAAATTTGTGCTAGTACAAAGCTTAACTGGGTTGATGCTTTACCTCTTGCAATAATGAGCTATCGCATGCAAACTAACAGAAATACACACTTAACCCCGCGTGAAATACTTACGGGTCGACCCATACCTGTGCCATGTTGTAGAGGCCCGTATAATGGCCCACTGCTAGAACAATTGCAAATGGAACTCAGATCTTATATGAAGAAACTAACTGCCATACATAAAGCAATCTATGTGCAGGAAAAGAGCAAGGAGACGGAGGAGGAAAAAGAGGCTCCATGCCCCATCATTCCAGGAGACCAGGTCTATCTATGAGAGGAAGTGGCACGAACCCAGAAGGGAGGGGCCCTACAAAGTTGTAGCAGCCACTCCAACAGCAGTCCAAGTGGAGGGCAAAACCACATGGTATCATTTAAATCATTGTACAAGAGTCCCAAAAGTAAGTAGGGAAAAAGGAGCAGCAGAAGAGGACCCACCACCCATCGGTGACCCATCACCCAACGGTGAAGAGGGTGAAATTTCAGAGTCCTGAAATTCGTGTAGGTGGTGTGGAGGAAAGTAAGCAGGGTAATGGAGAAAATAAAATGGATAGCATACAGAGTGATCCTTATATTCCAGGTATTAACTCAAACAGTAATCAGCTCACCCTTACCCAGCTCCAACCAGACTTCCCAAGAATTAATTTTACAGCAATTGACTAAACCTAATGATACATCAGCAGCATCTCTAGATGTACCAGATTTAACTGAAAGAAATAACCCACCCTGACAACGTAGGCATACTAATAGTGAGAGTAATGATTCAGTAAAAGATAACAATTTGGATTCTTTGTGGGACACAGCCAAGCATAACGAATGGTACAAATGGGCTGCATTCACAGCAAATGAGATGGGTATGGATAACTGTCTTGTATGTTCCAAATCACCCTTAAATAAAGTAACCGTAATCCCAAATCCACATGACTATCAAAAATGTGCTGACTTCAGTAGAAACTTTTGTCTTTTAACTGACTCGTTCAGAACATATTGTTCTGCTGAATGTTTGTCATTTCTAGGAAAATCCAAATACACCAGCTATTTTGAGAGACCACAATTGGGTGCTTGGTGTGTACTGGGATCTGAATAAAGACATTAAAGTACAACAAGGGAAAGTAGAAATTCCCAAATGGTATAACATTGATTATACTCAAAAATATGAGTGTTTTCATAAACCAGAAGGGACGCTGGATGTAGGCAACTTCACTGGAGAATGTACCACTACCTGGTTTCTAGACAAAAAGATTGCGTGGGAATCTGTTGTGCCTGGCCAGGCCTTCTAGCCACAGGAATAATCAGACTATAATATCACCTTCGATAGAAATATTTAAAGATCAAACCATAGTAATAGCAGATTTTTATTGGGTTTGCGGAAAGGAGCGCTTACTGGCCTCCCTACCGATAGGATGGAAAGGAATCTGTACTAGAGTAAGATTATGTCAGGAGATAAACATAATAAAGTTGGACGAAACCAGGAAGCGGCATAAAAGAGCCTACGAACCAGATCCCAATGTGTATTTAAACTCCATTGGACAACCTAGAGGTATTCCGAATGAATTTAAAGCTAGAGATGAGGTCAAATCTGGATTTGAAGCAATATTTATCTGGATTACCTCTAATAAGAACTCTGAGTGGATTAATTACATATATTATAACCAAATGAGGTTTATTAATTATACTGAGAATGCTCTAACTGCATTAGGAGAACAATTAGCAGCAACCAGTACGATGACCTGGCAGAACAGACAGGCTCTTGAATGGTTATTAGCAGATAAAGGAGGTGTGTGTGTATTATTTTGTGACCAATGTTGTACCTATATCCCAAATAACACAAATTCAGACGGGGCTTTCTCTAGAGCTATGCAAAAATTGAGAAAATTAAGACTAGAAACCACAACTAATGCCGGAAGAGACAATAAAATATGGGACTGGTTAGACCTGAAACTAGGAGCTTGGGGAGCATGGTTTGCCAAATTTGGTATGTTTTTGGGAATAGCTATAGTGATAGGAGGATTATTGTTCTGTTGTGTACTTCCTGTATTAAAATCCTTGGTTCAAAAGACTACAGTTCAACAAATGGAGGTAATAAAATGGCAAGATGAAAAAACACCCCTAACCGATGATAAAGACATTTACAGCTCCAGTTGTGATTCACAAGAATCAGAAGATGATGCGTGCACCTCGGATGAGGACGAAGCTGAAGATTAATGATGAGCCATGCCATGGGTGAAAGTACTGGCCTGACCTCTCCCCAAAAGGTGGTCCTCTACGATACGCAAAGTATCTGGGTCGAAGACTATTATACTACGACAAGGCTGCTTAAAATTATATCCATTCTTAAACTTGTATTGTGTTATGCATGCTTCATTTTAGGTTATATGATTTATTCAACTAGTGTAATCCTAGAAAACCACTATATTAATTAAATATGCATGTCATGTTATTGTATTATGGGAAATATAAGGGTATGGAGGTCGAGTCTTTTACTCCTTCCTAATCAAGTGTGGAAAGAGACGTTTGGCCGATCTTCCACTAGAGTGCGAACACATAGACTGGTCATTGCTAAAAGTTTAGTGATTTAATTTAATCACCAGATAATATAAGGAAGACTAGCATATGGATTTGCACTCTAGATGAACCAGTTAATGTGGACTTTTAAAGCCCCAGAGGGGGGAGATATCGGAGAAATTTTATTTCATTTCATGTGATTTTACCTATCTGTAATGCATAAAAAGAACATGCATCTGAATATAATCAGCATTTAACATAGGAAGCAGAGCTGATATGTGTGTGCACAGTGAAGTATAGGGGGCCCCTGACATGGACCATAGGAAATCTGAGCTACACCATTGAGGCACCCAGAACCGAGAAGCTTAATGTAATCCAGATGTTAAGTATGACATCATCCTATGTACAATAAGCCCTCTTGTGAAGCAAACGTATATAAACGGGGAAGCATCCGCAGGACGGTGTGGCTGTTTGTTGAATCACCCAATAAAGTCATAAGCTTCTGAAACCAAGGCCTGAGTGTTCAATTATTCTCCACGACAGTACCAGATGGGCTTATTTGAATATTTTATAAACTGCTGATTTTCAGGGATTGTCACACACAGCTGTCTCTAGAGATTACACAGAACTGGTTTGAGCATAAAAGAATCTTAACATGCATGGGCTATAACAGCATTGAGTTTGACTCCTGTAAGCCAGGAGCAGGAGGCTATCTGAGGCTTTCATGGGCACATACTCACCCAAACTTGGCAGATTAAGATTAAAAAATATATATTTTTCCAGTCTTCAACTGTCCATTTTCAGTGAATCTGTGCCCATAATAGCCTGAGTCTTGTTTTTGGCTGGCAGGAGTGGAACCATATGAGTGCTTATTTGAGTTACGTTAGGCTTTCTATCAGCTCAGACAGGTCTGACCAGACCAGTCATTCTCCTCTGATCTCTCTTATCAACAAGGTATTTCAGCCTGCAGACCTTCCACACACAGGATTTGTTTTTTATTTTGTACCCCATCCTGGATAAACTCTAGAGTCTGTTGTCTGTGAAAATCCCAGGAGATTCAACAGCTTCTGTAAAGATCAAACCAGTATATCTGGTACCAACAACCATGGTTAAAGTCACTGAAATAAAATCTTTAATATGAAAATTAATTGAAGCACTTGACTGGTATCTGCATGATTTCTGTATTGCACTGCTGCTATATAATTGGTCGATCAGATAACCGCATGAATGTGCATGTGCATAGGTGTCCCTAATAAAGTGGACAGTGAGTGTTTATCAATACATGTGCATTAATATCTCAGTGAATATGTAATGTAATGTCAAAAATGCAATACATAGTTCTTACTTTTAGTGATATCTGTGTTAGAAGTCATCTTTCTTGTTTTTTTGTGCTGCCCATACAGATTTTCATAAACACCTGTGGGGAAAGGAAAGAAAGTAATTTAGTCTATCCATCCAAGCAAAGTTTTCTTTGGTGTGATATGTCAAAAATGAGTAGTTAAATATTTGTTTTTATTTATTATTGAATTTATAGCTGATTAATTAACTTTTGGAACTGATCACACAAAGTTCAAATGTCTCAAATAGTTTTTCTTTATTAGCTTCCATCCTCACATTCAGGAATTTTGTCTGGCTGCCTAGCAGTTTTTCCCCAAGGTCAACCTGTGTGTTTATCCATCTGTCCAAGCCTTTGTTGAGATTCTAGTTAACCTGGGCTGGTATGCATAAAACTTCCTAAGAATGGTCGTACACTTTGACTTTGACTTTGACACTTTGAATTCTTGGCAAAAAGTAGGACCTAAGAGTGTTGTATAAAGATGCTAAAAGTAACCTTCAGCAAAGTCTAAGTCTAATTCCTAAGAGCCAACATAGCCAGCACTTAAGTGTGGTGAAATGAGGACTACAAAAAAAATCCTGCCCCAAATACTGAGTTCAACCAATAG